>JAODTR010080312.1:0-14843 GCA_025399935.1 Amblyopsis rosae | reverse complement strand
GGGGGGGGGGGGGGGGGGGGGGGGGGGGGGGGCGATGGCCAGCCATGAGACAAGGGGATAGGTCCGTTTTATTCTCTGCCCACGCTGCACGTGTAGCTACAACATCAGGCAGGGCTGTGGGCCAGGTTCTGAGATGCTTCAGTGCTTCAGTGCTTTAGTCGTTGTTCAGTGTTCTTAGTTATTACTGAAATATGTGTATATGTCGATATTGTATTAATAATAATGTTAACATGTTTAGACATTATTCATTCAGATTGGGCTTCACACCCTTCTAAGTAAGACACCAAGATCACCCGCTTTTGTCTTTCAATGTCTGTATGAGTGATCTCTGTTCCTTCTTATCACAAAGAAAAGGAAATCAAAACCGTTTGTAGAACTGCTAAAAAAATCCAGCATTGCTGGTCATCAGCATAAGGTATGTTCTGCATGCTGGAACCAGCATGGAATGCTGGTTTGCTGTTACCCCGGGATCCCAAGCTGTTTGCTGGTGTACCAGCATCCCATGCTGGTTGTTGGTGTGCTGGTATACCAGCTAGACCAGCACTACCTCAGCACTAACCAGTATGAATCAGCCTGGACCAGCACTACACCAGCACTAACCAGTATGAACCAGCATGGAATTCATGCTGGATTTTTTTTAGCAGGGAACAGAAACAAAATTGCTTGAACATTGATCCAGCCAAATGTCGTGACCTTTTAACTGAACATTTTGATACCTTCTCAACAGGACATCGCATAAATGCAGCACGCTTTTTGAATGAATTGTGTCAGGGCAAATACGTTACTTCTTCACTGCTGCAGAAATGTTACAGTAAGTATTGTCTTACAATTACCACGCCAGTCAACAACTGCTGCACCATACAGCCAAAGGTCTCAGTCTCACTTAAAGGCAGGGTCAGTGATTCTTGCTAACTTCTAGCTCAAATCAAAACAGTATCGCTCCGCGGCAGCGCCTCACACGTCGAAATGCATTGTGAAGCAAAGCGCAGTGCTGCGGCTTTGTTGATACGAGCGGTGTTTGCCACTTCATGTTGTTATCTACGGAGACAGGGCTGTGTAGAAGTATCATATTCTTTTTCCAACACGCACAGAGAACGGTAAGATAGCGAAATGTGAGCAGATTTTTGTTGGATTTGACAAAATGTGTATTATCTTACATTTAGCTTGCAATAGCTGACTACACCTTTAACCAGGCATCTCTGGCTTTCTCATCAAATCGCATACAGTTTGATAACTACCAGAGTTGGTCGGGAGATGTCCTTTCAACAAAAGTTTAAGTAAAATGTGTCAGGGCTGTAGCCAAACCCTCCATCTTCTATACCCCCACTTTCTGGAAGAAAATAATGAAAATGACACCCAACCCCAAGGAGTATATTGTAATTTGTTTTGTGACCAAATATGGCGTTGCAAGTCTTCATCCTCCTTCTTCATCCTCCTTCATCCTCCGCATTACGGCGTTCAGAAACAACGCTGTCAACACGATTTTCCTTGGTGTTGCAGATCGTCGACATGCAGGAAAAACGGGTTGGGCCTTTAAGATTGACATTAGGCACACACACACAAAAATAAAAAATAAAAAATAAATAAAAACAGATGTCAGACAGCATCTAGCCACGTCATCTGAATTGACAGCCGTTGACAGATTCCGTCGGTTACCCAGCACTAGCACTGAAATAGTCAGATATTGACATGGATAAAATCTATATCTAACCTGTGTCAGGTCAAGTCCAGACTATCAGTCTTGCCTACATCCTCGAAAACAAACAAGGCCAGGCTCTGACAGAGAAAGGTAGTGAAAAATCTAAGTCTGTGTTTTCTGGCAAATACTCCCAGTGGTTCAATATTTTCATGTAGCTCCTGTAGATGAAGTAATACTCTATGTAATGCATTAAGGTTATAATCTCTCGGCTGGTCATTGTTTGTGACTGACGTGGAACTATTAAAATGTAAATACTGTATGACTTCCAAAATGTTGATAGCGTTGTCCTTTCAGCCTCGCTTAGCAGCCAGCATGGCAGCACCCCTGTACAGCGCACACGCGTGCACACACACGCGCACACACACACACACACACACACTAACTTGTTCTCACGCCTACTTCATCTGGTGCACACATTTTCCTTAAAGGAATATATGAACATATATATATGAATATATGATATGTGAACGACAGCAAAACATAAACACCTCTCCCTTAATGCCCTATAGGATGCGCTCACTCAGAATCTCCGCCACCCGCATTGGATAAGCATTGCCAAGGCTGGGATATTGTTGTATGGTGAGTTCCGCACCACGTTGTGTTCCCATCTACGGAGCAAGGGCTGTGAGGGAGCACACACAGAGCGGGCAGCACGCGGGCCGCGAGCGGAGAGTCGATGACTTTGACTCCACCTTTACATTTGTTGCAGGCATTTAATGTTCGATATCCGCACTCAGGTGCTCACCAAACAAGCTATCTCCTGCCCGTTGGAAAACCCTGAGATAACACTAGGGTTCCACGCAGGTGTAAACACGAAACGGCCCGCACCAAGCAGGTGATCTGAAGCACAGAAAATGCAGGTGATTAGAATAAATGGAGGGGAAAGTGTGTAGAGGATATTTTTACATATATACAGTACACATAAAGCTATGCAATGGGAACAACATGCAGCCATAGTTCTGAAGGTGTTTGCCATTTTCCAGCATCACATCGGCGTGGCGATACAGTATGTCTGAGTCTGGGCGAACATTCATGTGTGACCAATATAGCTGCAGGTAATAACGGCAGGTGGATGGGAATGATACAGCGGCGCATTTTGTGATAGTCCCATCATTTTTCCTGTGGACAAACAGATGACTGGCAACTGGAAATCCTAGCACAGTAAACACACATACGTGTGTGCACACGATGCGCTTCTTCAAGTGCAGCCGCGCTTTGTGTTATTGCAATGTGAAACCAGCCAGACGAAAATGAAATGCAACAAATAAACCCGAGCACACCCTCACCATAAGAAATGAAACAATGGTTAGACAGTAATGCAATATCCCACCTAATGGTGTGCACCTTTAAGGTTGGCCAATAAAATAGCTGAGGCCATTAGACATAAAAGTGGGTTTTGGAATAAAGCGGTACAGTCAACATTACAGAGCTGACTCAGTGCCCACAGTGAGGAAGGCCAATTTTTTCAATGTGCCATTTGCAGAGTTATGTAACAGAGACAGAGTGTGAACTGATCTACTAAGCTACTATCACATGCTGGGGGGTGTGAGAGCTGACGGCCACAACTTCAGCACGAACTTCCATGACCTTCAGGCCAAAAATGAAGAACGTTGCTAACTTACAGTACAGTAGGTGAAACTTGTCAGTCAACACTCTGTTGAAATGATATTTTTTAGGCTCAACGGGATACAGTACACCCAAGGCTACCATCTGTACTTCCTTGGCAGATGTCATGACCACTCCATCATCTGGGAGTCCTTGGGCCTTTTGGGGCCCCAAGCTGTGTCCCTGTTAGTGAGAACACAGCAGCCCATTGAGCTTGTGTACCGTGACAGAGGACAAATTAGAGGATGTGAGTAAGAGGTCATCTCTAAGGAGGGCACACAAAGCTCCATTCACGCCAACACTGTGGTGCTGTGGCCACAAATATGAAAATCAATGGACTTCTCTCTTGTTTTGCTGGCATACTTGAACGCGCCTTTCATCAAGCGATGCTTTTAATACAATGGACCTTGTTTTCATGCGGGGCTACACATGTGCTGTGATGTAGGCGCCAGGAGAGGGAACAAGGCTTCGAGCGGTAGCCGGCAGCGATGCATTTCGACGCAGCGGTTGCCCGCTAGCTGCGTTTAACCTTGACAGGGGGGGCTTTTTTGTTAATTTGCCGCCGACTCGCGACGGCGCGCGCGCGCGCGAGCATGCAATCCTCCGGTAACAAAGTCTCACGTTGTGAGCTGGAGAGCGGCTGTGCGGCGGAGACACTTCCAGCAGAGACGCAGGAGCTGGTGGAGACGGTGCTGGCGATCTAAGGAACCCGCCGTTCAGAGACTTTTAACAATTGCAGCCTCCTTGCGTCAGTAGGATGTCAGAGCCCGCAGGAGCATTGCTGCAAAATTCATCATCCCCAAAGCAACAAGGTCTTCAAAAGTTAAAAACCAAACAATATGAGGTGATTGATCTTCTCGGCATAAACAAACTGAAAGGATAAAAAAAAGGGGAAAAAAAAGAGAAGGGGGGAGTCATTTGAACTAAGAGGTCTTCCGCTGCCCTGTTTACTATACAGCCTTGGCCAAGATTCATTTCCCTGGATTACTATTGATGTGAAATGTGAAGATAAAAGGTGCTCTATGGCGCCATCAGCAGGGTGAAGGGGTGGATTAGCTACGCTGGGACTAAGCTGTATCAGACACATTGGGATGATAATTGTCCACCATCCCCTTTCAAGGTCAGGATTCTTTCCCTCGTAGGAACGAGGGCTCCTCCTCCAAAGAAAGGGAATCCATTACACATTCACTTTTAGGCTCCGTGTATTCCTCCTTATCGGTGTGGGCGAGGAAACACAGAAAGCTGGAGCAGGCCAATCGCGCGTCACAACTGGGCCCGGCGCGGCGGCGCTTCTATTCCGGGCTCTCCCGCGATTACCGTAACGCAATCGCACAAGGTCACGACCTGTCTGGTCCTCCGCAACCAAATAAGGCCCCAGGTAGCGAGCAGTAATTGGTCGGCGGAGTCAGGCGTCCTTCCAGGGGATATGAGCTCCTCTCCCGGTTCGTATTCCGTCCTCGCCGAGAAGGACGCCGGAGAGTGGCGGTTTGCGGTACAGGTCGTTTTTCGGGCTGCGCTAAGGAGCCCGCTTCACACTCCAAAGACCACAGATCGTCCTCTCAATTGATTCATCTGGCCCGCGGATGCCCCGACTCGCCCACAAGCCACCACCCCACATGGCCTCAACGTTGCTCAGCAACAGCATTACTCAGCCTGCTCTTCCCATTTTCAGACCAACACCGCCCCCCCCCCCTTTCCCGACCCATAAATATTTCATGCCCGGAGGGAGTACGGAAACCTTAAAAGTGATCCGTGTGATCTTATGGGCACCTATTTTCCATCTGTTGTCGGGAGCGAGCGGGCGGCTTCATTTCCTCTGACAGCGAAAGGTGAGGGGAGCACAACCACGAAGGGGAGAATATATTTTAAACCGTGCCCCCCCCCCCTCCCCCCCCTCCACCCATACAACCCCGCTACGCCCACACCACCCCACACACATCCAGCGAATCACCTCAGTACCGGTATCTCCGGGGCACATTCTCTGAGAGGTGGAGCGTGGCCATGCTGCTTAGCTCCAAGTAGAGGATAGAAACATCTAGAGCTGACTTACCTAAAACACAGAGACACAGAGAGAGAGAGAGAGAGAGAGAGAGAGAGAGAGAGAGAGAGTCAGGTTAGGTATAATGCAGTTATATTATATGTTATGTAGAATTTTAAGCAAACATGAAACAACTCAGCTGTCATACAGTACAAGTCGATACACAAGACACACACTCTCCTTAAAGACAAAGCATTGAAACTATAACCGTGTACTACTTCTATTCTGTCTCTAGTACTGTGGCTTATTTAGATGACAGGAGTAGCAGAAAAAAAAATAACACCCATTAAAACAAATGTGGTTTGTTTACAATCTCCTCCGCCGGCAACCTGAAAATCAAATCAAGCTCACGCTCACCACATACTGCAATGTTCAGATACATTCAAACGCAAATGCATCTGAATGCTCAACTGAGTTTATGGCTTTCTTCTCAACAGAGTAACGGCAGCACGAAAATGTTGTTGAATGGCAATTTCAAAAGTAATATTGTGATGACATCAGATGGAAAGTCAAGGAAAGACACAGCTTAAGTGGTTTGCTGCACAGCAAGAGAAACGCACGCCCACTGGACTATGAACATACACTTACACTTCAGTCTGACTTTTGTGACATTTGCTACGTAGGCAGGATTAATTTCCCAGCGCAGCGGACTGCCAATGGTACAACCCTTCAGGCACTCCCAAAATTCTGCTCCGCTAACGGCCAACAGAAACCTTTGCTTCTCAGGCTAGTCGAGCTGTGCTGCTTGCTCAGTCATTGGCACAATTAAAGTGTTGCCTGCAGGAAGTGACCAGTGCGGCATGAAACCAACAGTGAATGTGAGCCTGATGCACGTGAATACTTGCTCTCCAGCACAAACACATATTCACTGTTTAAGCGGTGCAAGCCAGGGGGATTTGTAGAGAGTTGTATTCAGTGGGTGCTGACTTGACAGGGTTACAGTTTGATTTATAGGTGACGCGACAACCTTTAACTTACCGTATTCAATCTCAACACCCAATACTATTTCCATTGGTGCTGTCTGAGCTGTCAAAACATGCGTCGCGAGTATGCAAAATACTGTATGTAATAAAGGCAAACTGCGTGGAGGGGAAATGGCATAAATATGCTACACCAGATAAAGTTAGGGTAACCAGCACTCCCTGCAGGGGTGTGAAGGGCACAGCTGTTGGCAGGACGGGCTCTGCCAGTCTCTGCCTACCAGAGCCATGCCGGCCTTAGTCAAATGGGCAGCCTATCAGCGGACAGGCCTTATTTTCTCGACAGATGGGAGGAGACGCCTGCCAACGATTTGGAGTGCTCTCCCTTTGGCCTCCTCCAGCTTCCCGGGGGGAAGAGGCTGCCTGCCGACCGCCCGCCACGGCCCTGCAGCCGGGTCGTGCTGGGTGTAGTCTCTAATGGACGCCGGACAAGTCTTTGGCGCCAGCCTGCGCACGGTGAAAGCGGGGCGGCGTGCACGGTGGCTACGGGAGTGAGGTTTGCACGGCGTCCGCCACCTCCTCGTCCTCGTCTCCCCGCGGTATTTCCTCGGGGCTCACGCGTGTCGTCGCCGGTTGTGAAGCGTGATAATGTTACAGCGTGTGACTGGTAGGGCTCATTCGCTTAACGAGATAACACATCAGCCATCGGGCTTCACCGTGATTAATCGGAACAGCTCCTCGTGAGCCGGTTACGGCGGAAAACAATGGCACCAATTTAAATATTAGCTTCTGCAATGCTGGATTTTAAGAGGCCGTCTAGTGGCCTGATACTTAACGGGAGGCCAAATGTGTGTCAACACTGTCGTACGAGTCCAGAGCATCGCCGGGCCTGGCTTAAGAGGCTTTGCCGGTGCGCCATGCGAAGGGGTTCTTCCTCTGAAGCGGTACAAATGTTAAGACATGATGGGCTGAAAAAATACCCGGGGGCAGTACACAATCCTATTAACGCTGTATCTCATAAACCCCGCAGGCTCCTATAAAACTGCTGATTAATAGCAGGTGTGCATTAAGAGCAAGCGCAAGCTTGAGAGCGCCAGCTGCGATGCATGCCCCTGGTGCGCATTAAAATGCAAGGCGAAGCAGAGATGTATAGGAGGACGAGGTGCGGCAGGGTCGCGCGGCACAAAAGGCATCTTGGCCGCAGACTAATGGAACGACTGCCACCCCCCACTCCACATGATCTACAATGCGCTCATATCTTCTGCGTATAGGGAGTTTCGAAAAACAAATACGCAGAGGCTATGAGATATGGCCATCGAGCAGCTGTAAAAGCTAGCCCAGCAGCGGTTTTACTGGGGGAAATTATTTAGGCATGAACGGTAATACGGCCATTACATTTTATGAAGTCAATTATCGCCAAGGCTCCCTTCATGTACTGACACAGCTCTAACCTGTGTTAGATATACAGTAAATTTGCTGGCATCGAAAAATATTCAAGCAGGTTTAGAGAGGGTACTTTAGCTCTGCTTCTCCAGTCTACAAATAGTAGATAGAAGAATAGAAGCAAGGAACTTGTCACATTTGGAGCCAGCCATGCTAATGATAATGTATTCAATTAGTGAGAGTTTCCAGTGTAAAAGTCAATTTCCCTCGGAATTTCAGTTTTCTGGTGATGAGGGAGGGTACTCATGCATGGGTCGTGTTTGTATTGTTCCTGAAGCAGAGAAATAAACTATTTCAATACTTGGCTATGAAATGTCAATGAAGTAAGCCTATGCTGTGTTTTGCAATTATCTGCTTCCTTCCAAAGAACCCCCCCCCCCCCCCAAAAAAAAGAAGCCAGATGTTTGAAGCAGGTCTCCAACCTTCACTTCGCAAACACAGCGAAAACCCAACCCTTTGTAGTGTCTACCAGCAGATACATTCCTCTATTGGAGCCATTTATTATTAAAATGCATCAGTATTTCCTTTGACATGTGCGATTTGGAAAGCCTTTGTGCAATAAGCAACGGGCCCAGTGGTATGGAGTCAGGCATGTGAAATTCACAAACACTGGACAAAGTTACGACTCTCTCGAAGAACTCCCCAAGGACACACAGCACAGAGGACACACTGTATGTAACCCCCTGAGACTGATAGAAAGTGCACACAATGTGTGGTGACAAAAAGTTTATTGCGCTTTCTAGGCGAGGGTGTTGGGTCCATAGGGAGTCTATTGAAAATGAGGTTAATCTATTCAGCCCTTGTTGTCGTCACGCGAACAACCGGCATGTTTTTAATGGCAAAAAGGTCAAGTAAACAAACTATACATTTGTTTACTTGACCTTTTTGCCATTAAAAACATCTTCCTTTTCTATATCACTGTGAACTGTCAACATTAAAGTGATTCTATATGACCTTCTGCCACTAGGTGTCACACTAGAGCACCAGCATCAAATCAAAATGAATGTTCAGCAGGCCACACACGTGCACTAACATGCACTCCTTGATATGAAAACAAAGAACAGAGGAGCTCAGATTACAACACACACAGAGGGAGTGTGCCAATCTCTGCTCAGGACACCATTGTATGCTGCTATTTTCACGTTCAAAGTATTGCATAGAGCACCTTTAACAATACAGTGTACATGTCTGTGCAAGTATGCTGTTGAAGGACTGCTGCAGCTGCAGTCCTACACGTTCGCCGGTTACTGTAGCAGTCCAGTACGCCAATGGGACATGAGGAATATGTCTTCAGACCCCTGGCAGTTAGTGAACCACAGGTGATCATTTCCAGATTACAAGATCGCCCCATGCGACCTACAGTATAATGGGACAGCCCTCTAATCTTCCGCTTTGTTCCCCCAGATAGTGTTGTCTTATCAAGTGGCATGTCTGTGTTTGGTTGTAATACCCTCTCTAATAAGACTTAAGCCCCTCCTCCCTCCCCTCGTCCTGTCTTCCGCAGATGCCAGCATGGAGCTGCGGTGTCTCAGCGTGGGGTCAGCCTGTTCTGACCACCGGGTCCTCTCGGCCCCAGATGGGCCGCCATGACCAATTGCTTCCGTGTCGGTGGCGGCGGCTGACCCGATGACATCGGGCTTTGGTGAAGGAAGGGGGGCAGGACTGCAGAGAAAATCCTCCCGGCCGGACAGAGAGGGGGGTCACCGGGGTCACCGCGACGTGTAATCTCTGAACAAGGCCCAGGCAAGCCAATGGGGGCGGGGAAGAGTTTACCAGCACAATCCATCTCCAGGGAATAGTTTTAATATATTTACCTTACATTACGGTATTTATCATGTTCTGTCTCGTTTGTAATATCCTGTCTTTTATTCATTTTTTTTTTGTGTTATTGTTTTATTGCTGATTTATTTTGATTTTACCAGTACATCTTTATACATTTTTTCATTGTTAATTTTTGCGTTGCAACCAAATTATTGCCACATACATGTATGTATGTGTGTAAGTATGTATGTGTGACACTTTAACCCTTACCTAAACTGCTATATATTTTATTAGTATTATTATTATTATTATTGACAAACATTACCCATGTCAATCACCCTTTGCTATACAGATTGACTGAGTCTCATATGGTCAGTTTCACAGACATGGACTGAAATCAAGTCTTAGTCTAGGCCTAGGCTTAATCCATGCCTGTGAAACCGACCCAAAATGTGTGAAGGAACAAAGGATTTGGCCAGCGACCACGCAGGACATGTTGAACCTTAAGCCAACCCGAAGGAAGGTGTGAAAAGTATGTAAATGCAAGGAGGGCGTGATCTATGCACGTCTGCCAAAGGTTTACTGCAGGTCCATTTAGCACAATCTGCACCGATCAACGAAGCTAAACCCCAAGCCGATGCCTTATCCCCTACTATACTGTCCCACATCCCCCCTTCCCCAGTGCTTCTGGGAACAGGTAATTGTTGTCTGTTGTGAAGACGCCCCTCGACAACAATGGCAGAACCATTCCTCTGTCTGATTCATCATTGGGCGCTTATTTCCTGCCTGCGACTTATCATCGCCCGCAATGCTCCATCTCCTCTCTTGTCTCTCCTCCTACTCCACTCTCTCCCTCTGTCTCTCCTCCCTCCCTCTCTCTCTCTCTCTCTCTCCTCCCTCTCCCCCTCTCTCTCTCTCTCTCTCGTGTCTCCCCTGTGCTTTGAGCGCTGCACCCCAGCATTCTAATGGAAGTGATTAGACTTGCGATTAATGGGTCTGAGGGAGGCAAAATGCCGGACAGTGCAGTGGCGCGCATTATACTTACAGCAAGATAACAATAAAGCAGCGCGGAATGCGAGCCAGAGGAGCTTTGAGCAGCTGGTGTGGGGAACATAAAACGTGTTGGCGAATAAGCGAACAGAAATCTGTGAAGGATTATTAATATTTAATGCTCTGTGCCACGTTTGGCACTGCCAAAGCGAAAGCCCGCATCTTGGCTTAATTTAGTGGCATCTTGGCCCTTGTCTTAGCCCTCCCAGAAAGCCTTTGGCCTTTCTAACAAGAAGCACTGTGTGATCTAACGATTGAGCCAAAACGAAGACGGTGTGACACGGCTTAAGATGCGAGCAATTCTTCAAAACACACGTAGGTTTGTCCAAAGACCCTTTATGTTATCCGGTCTACTCCCCAAGGCAGCTGGGAAACATTATTGCATCAATGGTTCATAACTCCGCTTTAATGATTTACAGGCAAAACGTCTACATTTGCCCCCATATACAAAGCTTGCGCTGTGCATTGCACGGTTCACATTATATATAAATATTATATTGTGTTTTCCCAGGAACCAGGACATGGCTGCCTGGGGGGGCATTCCATAAATACAGCCCGACAGGCGACATGGCTTTTTGGGCCCTCTGTGAATTCAGTGGGCTTGCAAGGAGTAAAACCCTGTGTGTTCCTTTCAGCTCTCTGGGATGATCTGTGTGCTCCGGCTTCACTGTGATTTGATCTCATTCAGTAAAGGGCTTTTCCATTTCAAAGTGCTGCCATGTCGCCGGTCCCTGGGAAATTCTGGTGAGACAAGGTGAAGTCCTTCATGAGTGATGGTAGCTTGAAGGAAGGAGAGAAATAATTAAATGAAGGCAGGTACTGGCCCACATTGCTGGGATTATTTTACTGTGTAGTGTAAACACGTTGGAAGTTTGGGGAATCAGTGTCAAACCGTTTCTTTAGTAACATTGTTTACTCTGCATACACTTTTATGGAGTTATACAAAACATTAGAGCAGTGATGTGTGACGTGTTTGTACAAAACATCAGTAAAGAGATACAGTAGCCTCCCTTGTGTTGTTTTGTGTGTTTGGAAATCGGGAAGAATTATGCCACAGCAGACCTTCATTATAAACCAGCTCACTGAATAACATTAAATAGTTTACCTAGTAATTTGAGTAGCAGTTCCCCTGTTTTCAAAGAATCTCAAAATCACATTAGTTTCTTTGACCTTTAAACAAATGGATTTGAGAATCCTTATTTGAAAAATAAATTGGAAAAAAAAAAAACTTCAATTGTGCAGGATTAGTGACTCTTCTCATATGGTATGTTATGACTACATCAGCAAAGATGATGTATTAAAATGTTTGCATACAGTGAGGCTTTTTTCTAGCCGTAAAAAACATTTAATTACAATGGAAAACAGAAAATGTATGATAAAATGTTCTTGCACTAGTTCTCTGGCCCCATTTTGACCTTCTGAGTGTTAAAGTGCGACTGAACCTTTGGCAAATCCTATCCTCAACAGTGTGGTCTGAAATGATAGTATAATAGTTCGCCATAATCATCTCGCTAGTCTTTTCTCAGATGATAATATTCAGCAAAAAGGATAGCAGAGAACTAGAAAATATTGCCAAACAAAACTGCTTAAAAAGGGCTTAAAATGTCAAAGCCAAGCTGAGACAATGCTGCCGGATGGAATAGGTTTTGCTGCCCTGAGTTTTTATGTTATCTCCTCGCCTGGGATTTCGGGATCGTGTTATCCTTGAAGATCCTGAAATAGCGGTGTGTATCTCAGGCCACTATCGGAACTAAATCATATATTTCCATCCTGTACCGGAGCAACAGCGGTGATCTGACCTGAATATTCTCCCAGGACTAGCCTGTTTAGGAAATACTGCCTTACCAAGCCTAATACCAGGATAGCTGGGTTAGAGCTGGTATAGGTGGGTTAACACTAGCAGGGTTATAGCTGGGTTAAGGCTGGTATAGGTGGGTTAACACTAGCAGGGTTATAGCTGAGTTAAGGCTGGTACAGGTGGGTTAACACTAGGACAGCTGGTTAACATTAACACAGCACTTGGGCAGCAAGTTCCACACAGATTTGTGGCTTGACAGGTCATTCCTTGACTTGTACTCATTAGCCATACTGGACATGACTATTTCTTTTCTTCTTTTGAAACTATTGGACAGTGTGGAACCAAACGGCGTTGATACAACTGTTTGGATTGTTTTATCTAGCTCTACCACCATTTTTAAACACACCTGACTTCAGCATCATCTCCTTAACCAACCCTGATTGGCTGTGTGAACGCTATTGCAAATAGGGTTTCCAGAAGAAATGAATTGATCTGAGAGCAATAGTCGTGGGGGGGGGAGAGCCAGGCTACCATACCAAGTCCTGGTAGGTATTTTTATCTGCCATTGTTCTTGCATCATGTCTACATGTTGGAGGTGTGTTGGGTTATTGTTTTTCATTCATGAAAGCCATCGACAAGACGAGTCTAGGGCTCAACACAACCTCAACTGTGATTTAAAATACTTTTTTACTGTTTTGATAAGAAATTGATTTGCAGGATTTCAGTTGAGGCAGCAACTTAGCAAGATTACTAGACAATGTTATCATCATCCAAATGACAGAGCAGTTTTGTGCATTCCTGTAACCTGAGACCTGAGATATTATCACTCTGCCCGTTCTCTTCTAGTTAGAATATATGTCCCACATTTCCGCGGTATGAATTATGTATTCAGATGCACAGTGTCATAATAGAGGCTCCCCATTCATTCCGAGTGACACATGGTTTTAGGTTCACCGCATATTTTCCAGGCAGCTTAGAACAGTCGTGCTGAGAATGAGTGGGTTATGGGCCATTTTCCTGGCACCATATCATAGCGCACTTTCAGCCTGGTGGACTTTATTGATTAATCACAACTATGTTCTATAACCTGGGGATTTCAGTCATGTGTTTCATAGCCATCTGGCCTATTTCCCTAACCTTTACCTACAGACAGCTAAACCTCGTCTAGGTAGAGAAAATGTGAAGAGATGTTTTGATTTGTTTTGCTGGTCATTATATATAAAAACATACTTAGAAATGCCGGCGTACTTGACCAAGGAGAACGCCAACTGTTGTGCTACTTCAAATGCCTTTGAACCTCCAAACAACCAGCCAAAGTTCCAAACGAGGAAAACTATTTCACCAAGTTATGGTTTACTTCTCCAATTACCCCTTGAGTAAACATCTGCTCATATCCAAGTACAGCAACCTGGCTACAAAAAGCTGAAGGTGCTTAACCTCTTACGCATGCACGTAGCTCCTCTGTGCGGTGCGTACGGAATGAAAAACGTTAACATAAATTGAGTTCAGCATTTTGCAAATTAAGAATTGGTTCTAAAATATCTGTGACTGTAACACTTGTGTGCTCATCGCCTCTCTTCCCACTGTCAAGTGCCCGTAGGGAACCAATTAGGAGTGGATGGTATTGCCTTGCTCACGGCGCGCACACGCACGCACGCACACACGCACACAAGCCTCTTCACAGACCATCTGCTTTTATGGATTCTTTAGAGAAAGTGAGGAATAAAAGAGGTTAGATCTGCTGCTGGATATTAAAAACAGGAGTTTCCACTCCGTTTCAGACCCTCCAAGTAGAGTATGACTAAATGCCATCTCTCTTAAGAATAATGCAGCCAGACCCGTGACACGGTCTGGCTAGCATGGTTCTGTTCGCTAGCATAAGAAAGACAAGACTATCGGGAGTATGGGTTCAAAGAGGTCATTTTAACTACAATTGAAGTCCCAACCCAGTTTTAAAATAAATAAATGAATACAATTCTGTTTCCCAAGATATCCAATTTAATTAATCCATTAGCAATTTTTTAATTTAATTTCGAAATCAGGGAAATTAAAGAAAGCTGCATCGCTTGTAGCCTGAAGCCGGCAACCACAGTGCAATTACGGATTACTGCGCAATTACTCACATTTGTTATTAATAATTTGTTATTCAATAAATCATTCATGTGCAATATGAATAACCGTAGCAACAGACAGGACCTAGCTACCAACATGGTTGTGTTGGTGAAGCATCACAATCTGTGCACTCTGCGACCCAGTGGTGTTGCAAACGTCGCTAGCACAACATACGTCAATGACGCGCTTTGCTAACATATATAAGACTGTACATCATCATATAGAGTACATGTAAATACAGTAAAGGAACACAAATGTATATAAACATGCTGTATATTATATATGACCTTTCATTTAACCAGGGAGTCCATCTATCCATCCATCTTCTCCCGCTTATCCGGAGTCGGGTCGCGGGGGCAGCAGCTTCAGCAAGAGACCCCAAACTTCCCTTTCCCGAGCAACATCAGCAAGCTCTGA
>JAODTR010080293.1:0-14844 GCA_025399935.1 Amblyopsis rosae | reverse complement strand
TTACCCCCCCCCCCCCCCCCCCCCCGACGTGATATGTGTGGGAGCTGCTGCTGTGCGTGTGTGTGTGTGCACGGGAGGAAGAGACGAACTGGAGGGCTGCAGTAAAGCCCGGCTATCTGAATGAGGTCACATCAATGCCTGAGGAAAGAGGCCTCAGTTCTAGGGTCTGCAGCCCAACGGATATGAGCCTATAGTCACACATGCTCCCCTCCCTCCCGTCTAACCATCCTCCTCAATTACGCCATTGTTCTGAGGCCTCTCGCTTTCCCTAGGCTAGCTAGGCATCACCTCGCAAAAAGCTTTTGGAAAAGCTTTCATCCACTAGGCCACTGACAGTGTAGATAATATTGATCAGTTGTAGAGGTTGCTCCTCCCACTACACTGTGAAAACAAAGAGCCGCACAGAAATAAAAACACCGAAAACACCATTGCTTACTGTAATGCCAAAGGGACGGCCTAAAGCAAACTTTCACATTATTTGGTCTTGCTCTGTCAATGCTGCCAAGAGTGTGTGTGTGTCTGGATGACTTCTGAGCTATCAGAGTGCTGTCAGAATGAGAGCGAGAGGAGAGGTTGGCCTGGTCTGCTGGGTGAAGAGTCTTCATGGTTTATCGCTGACACTAATGGGTCCAGCGGTCTATGCAGCCACTGGACGAAATTCCATCAAGACAATGGGACACAAAACTATTAAGTACACCAAAATCTAAATCAGCAATGAGGGTGCAAAAGACGCTAAATTCCTCTGCTTTATGTTGAAAACAAATGAGCGACTATGAGAAACACTGTTAAAAATCCCATTTGGAAGGGGTGAACGTCATGGCTATGCTGGGTCAAAGAGCAACTTAGTTCATGAGCAATTTTCCAATTACGTCCTATAATACATCACCTACTGTCTCATCTGCTCTGTGGCCATAATCTAATAGAGGCCGGCTTCTGGTCTCAGGAGGCCAAAATTAGAAACCTTCTGCATATCTAAGGACAAGGACATCTTTGTAGAGTACTCATTTCCTCCCGGTCTGTTCAGATTTAGACAAAAGATATGATAATAAAATATAAAATTAGGTAGGCCTATAAAAATATCACTGATATCACCTAGATGTAAACTGCAAGTACTGTAAGAGATTAAAATATAAATATACTGTATATTACTATCTTCCATTTTGATATTCAATATAAGATTACTATCATAAGATGATGCGGACAATCTTTTATCTTTCAGTTGGTGTAGGCCTATATCCCCCTTTATTACAAACATTTAATTTTCCTAATGGTTGCATAAGAGATTGCATTTATTTTTTTAAGAAGAAAAAAATAAAAGAAGCCATAGCTCTTGGGCAGAAGTGAGTGATCTTTATGGCTGCAGGGTCGCCTTAGTGGTAGAAGAAACCCCCCCCATGAGCTAGAGGTCAGAGATCAGCTCAGAGATCAGTCAAGATCACAATGGCCTTGTGTCTTGCTCAAGGTGCCCTTGAGCTAATACCTGCTCCCTCGCTGTGGCCTGTCTGAATCAGAGCAGCATTAAATCACTAACATGTTACTAATAAAAGATTCCCTCTCGCAGCTTACTCCGATTAGATATATAGGGTATTCACTGTTCAGAACAGACACGTTTGACCTCTGCTGCTTTTAGTCGCTGTCCCGGGGGGAACGGGGGTCCATTTGCGCCTGCAGATGGTGGGGGGCTGGGTCTGCTTAGACTGACATGACCAGATAATGGAGACACGGACAGCAGCAGAGGTGGGTCAAGTAGACCCTTCCTGACAGCAGGCGAGAGCACAGCACAGTAGCAAGCAAAATGGCGTCCTCTGCACGGCTGAAGCATAATTAACAGAGCGACATGGCCGACCCGTCTCCCTTAGCTTGAGCACAGGAGAATGAAGCAGCGCGGTGCAGGGACCAGCAGCCGCTGATCACATTACAGCATCGCGTGAGTGAGCACCGACCAGGACCACACTCACTGCAACATCAATTTGCCGCAGAACGCTGACTGATCAATCCTCTAAAAAGGCATTACCCCATCAGGGCTAATGAATCACAGACGAACTGAAAAGCAGAGACTCCCCATCCAGCCATGTGATCTCATTTTGGCAACACGATCCTGGCGGGAAGAGCTGCCGTGTACCGGGGGAATGGAAGGGGGGTGGTGAGACCTTAAAAGTTTACAGAAGAGCAGTGGGTTCATGGTGGCGTATTGTCTTTCAACCTCTCACTAGAAGAGTGAACACCTGGAAAGAGCTGTTGCCTGCAGCCACACCAGGAAAATAAATTCCTGTAACACAGCATGCTTAAAAGAGCCACATAACACTTGTGAAGGCTGTGAGGTTCTGCTAAGCCTTAGTTCCAAACAGGGAATTAGGCTGATCACGATCAATCAAGCTACAGTACAGGGCCAGCTAACAAGGATCCTAATAAGTGCCTCATGGCACAGAGGTTCCTCTCTCCAGTCTTTATTAATTAGCGAAGGTTGTTGAAAAGATTTTGTTGAGCTTCAGCAATACAGTAATTCAAATGAACACAATGATCCTAGCAGCATAACTGTACTCACACCTTTACTTTCTTCGCAATTTCTCTGTAGGAAAGATCTATATTTTTAAGTGGTATGATGGTCTGTCTCTCTTCCATTGTTAATTGCCTTTTCCTCACCCTTTTTATAGCAACACTACTTTCTGCAATACAATACTCTTAAAATGCTCACAAGGGTATGGTACCACAGTGTGTTCTAACACTACTTTTATGCAGACAGAGGGGGTTGTATGGTAAGTAATCAAGACAAGTTGAGAACACTGTGGGAATTGGTAGCACCTACTTTCAAAGCTTAATCAACATCTATTGCTGCATAACAGCTTTAAGTTGTTAACCAATTTCTTGCTCCCTGAAAAATGCATTTTTATATAATTCTGAAACAGTATTTTTCAGTTTTGGTAACCTTACCTTTTTTATTTTTAACCTCTGGCAGTTCACCACTTACCTTTGCACCATTTCAAACTATTCATTGGACTTGAACACTTTGAATTGTACTCAGCTGTTCATAAGGATGGCATTCTCTCTTATTTTCTCTCTTCCAATACAGACAATGCTCCCCAGTACATGGAACTAAACTTCTTCCCTGTACGTGAAACAGACAGACAATGCAGAGAAAAACAACGGCAAGGGTACTGTTTCTCACAAGATGGACTAGGACTGCTGATAAATACTCTCCTCCCCCCCGCCCCATCCTAGCACAGAGCTCCTCGCCTGGTGCAGTTCAAACAGCCGGAGTGGTGTAGAACAAAGCCCATGATTGACGAGACGATGTTCCATTCATTAGATTGTGTTTGGGGGTGGGTCTGCCTATGTGCAGACACACACACCACACACCCCGGCAACTCTTTCTGATAACAACAGCACTTAGACTCATCAGCAGATTGCATGGACTGGGGAAAACATAGAGCCATGTGTATCTGTTGTCATAATCAGAGGCACTTCAATTGCAAGTTACTAATGCACAGTACTGGCAAATTACTGTTTATAGTAAGCCTTCTCCTTTTTACAGTAAAGGGAAAACAAAGGAGAAGGCTTACTATGAACAGTAATCTACTCGAAGAAAACCCCATTCTTCTATCGGGGAAATTTCTTTCTTTCTTTCCTGACTGACATATATTGTTTTATAAAGATGATGCAACACTAATAACATCTGTCCTCTGTTGAAGTAAATGATGAATGACGAATGAAGTACACAATGTCCCTCCTCAGTCTCTTTTTCCCCATCGGGTTGGGTGTTGCCAGGGCAACGGGGAGTGGTATTCTGGGATGCACAGTAGTGGTAGCAGCAACCGTCGCTCTTGGACAACTCAGTCAGAAACCTGACCGCCCAGTGTCACGTGCAGTTTCATTGTTTCTGCAAAGAGCAATGTCTATGAAGGGCACTTTGGAGGGGGGGAGGGCAGGATGGGGGGATGGGTGGTGGTGTGTGACTTATTATATATATGTGTGTGTGTGTGTGTGTGTGAATAAATGCCCAATCAAAAAGATGAATCAATATTACAAGGCTGTGGAAAGTTTACCGTTTACATTTACTGAAACAATATGAGGATCAGGGAAAAACAATAAGTCACATAACTTATGCTACAAATTTATAATTGAATCAGTGACAGTGTTTTTGTAATTCTGGTTTCAACCACAGAGGGAACTCCTCCAGTCACAAGTTAAGGAGTGCCCATTTAACAAAGAAAGAGAGAGGAGAACAAGAGAGAGAGAGAACGAGCAAGCGAGCCTGAAGTCACCAGACAAAACACTAGATGAGATCAGAGATGTATGCCTGACCTCTTGCATTCTCACACCAACACACCAAGAAACGCAAACACTAGAGGACTTCCCTAACATTCATTAGCTGTGCTTCAGTTTGTTCCCATGACAAAGAATTGTATCTCCTACTCCCATTACATAATACTCGTTCAGCAGGATGTAGTATGCTAATGTGACAGCCAATTATGTGTACGACTGATCCGAGTGTGAAAGCACACTGTACTTTCAGTATTACACTGTATTACCTGTGGATACTGGACAGCTGCACTGCATTTATTAACACACACAAATAAGTGAACCAACTGTGTAAATTTACTTATTTGATTTGCAAGTTTGAACAATCTGTTCTTCTTCGTCAAACAGTACTTTCCCCTGTAATATTTTAAAGCTGGCAGAGAGGGAATTCTGTCTCTCTCTGATGACACACTGGCTTACAGCCACAGTGTAGTTAGACGTGGCCTTAAAAACAATGATCCCCGAGACTGTACCTTCCTTACCAAATAATACACATTATGTAATTATGGATACAATAGTATGTGGGCTAATGCATTTTATTAATACATTTTATTAGTGGCCAAGACTGAGATGGTTAATGGTATTTAATTCAATGGATTAGGCTAAAGTATGCCATAGCAGATGACAATTTGAATTACATTTCTAGAAAAAATTAAAAACTATATTGTCTAAAGTTACAATTGTATTTATCTAAAACATATTGAAATAGCAGCAGGCGCAGGAAATAAATAGTGATGAAATACTTGGTATTGTGCATTGAGATCGTTGATTACTGTGACGTGAGAAGACATTTTGGATTTGGATCATATCCCCCACCTAACAACAACAACAACCACCCAATCAAATCACTTGCCATCATATAGTATGTAGCCTATGCGGCAAAGCATTTAGTCTACTGTATGAAACTTAACATTTAACTGCAAATGGTGTGTCAACATGCCCGTGTATGACCCACTGAAGGGTCTTACACGTGTAAAGAGATATATACAGTATGTTCTCGTTGATGCAAAACAATGTGGTGCGTTCTGCTGGAGTGCTGTCTGAGACTAGGGTAGACTGGAGAGGTGCTATATTTGAGGAGAAAAGCTGGTAACACTTTATTTGAAGTTTGTTCATCAAGACTGACATAACATTGGCATAACCATGACACGACACCTGTCATGAACATTAAATAATGTTTTTGACTGTTGTCATTAGCTGTAATTCAGTAAATAATGTAATGTTTAATGTCAAGTTGACATTTTTTGGGATCAGTCTTTGTCATGACAACAAAATTAAGGGCTTCTCTATTCAGCCAGTTAGGGACCATATAAATGCAACTGCCCTACTCCGAATGACAGAAGAATGGTCTATTTATTGTAAATTGCAATGCAATTCACCTGCTACTGTACTCTAATGACGGTAGCTTCCACAGTTATTTTCATTTATTATAAAGGTTACTATATGCACTTGACTACAACCCCTGCTCCTATGCTCAACTATCGCATCCTTAGAGAAGCTTATCCCAGACTTTCAGATCTGCCCGCTACATGGAAGAGGAACTGGTACATGACTGGTAGCCATTTATCTAAGCAAGGGATGGATGATTTGCGTTTTGCATTACAGTTATGAGGGCAAACAATCCTACAGCAATTACCCAGACTCTGCAGAATGAGCCAGTTACAGCCCATAAGTCTTTTATGCAAAGCCTCTTTTACAGGAAGGCAGATGGTCTCCATCAAAAGCTGTGTGTGTGCGTGTGTGTGTTTTCATTCATACTGTATGCGTTCTAAACTACAGGGAAGAGGTGGGGAATTTGTCTAGATGTACGCAGTGGGTGGGGGCAAGCAGATCCAGCTGCTGATGTTATTATTATTATATGACTTATTGCTGATGTCCTGTTTGGACCCGGACTGGTGGCAAAAACACATACTCTTATGATCATCATTCAATTCCTTTTTGGATTGATGCCTACAACACCTCCACTCAAACTGATATTGGTCCCTGCTATTGTGCTCATCGTCAATACATGCAAGATGTAAAAAATAAGGACACACAGTTAAAGGCAGGGTTGGTCATTCTCAAGAACGCTTGCCAACTTCGATCGCAAATCAAAACAATATCCCTCCGCGGTACCAACCCACACATAGAAACGATTTGTGAAGCAAAGCGTAGTACTACGGCTTTGTTGACGCGAGCAGTTTTCGCAACTTTGTTTATGTTCCGATATACAGAGCCAGGACTGTGTGTAGATGGATCGTTTTTGCAGCACGCACAGCAAACGGTATCCTGGCGAAATGCAAGGAGATATTTGGTGATTTTGACAAAAAGTGTATTAACTTACAATCAGCTTTCAATGGCTGAATATAACTTTAATGGTGATTCAATAAGTGATTAGACATTAGAAATATGGATGGGAATACAAGCTAAGTTTGTTTGATGTTTTACATATGACCATCCATGTGTATGGATAAAATGCACTGACAGGTGGACAAGAGCTTGGTTAGATTAAACTAAAACAAGTAGAAGGGACTGCTTCTACTCACAAGTTCTCATCCAGTATAGCATTTGGCAAGCACACACACACACGCACGCACGCACACAATGACCAAATCGACTTATCTTCACAAAAAAAACATATGGTAGGTATAGATAACATTAGCAATTTGCTAATGCAATCTACTTCCACATAAACAGGCATGGTACCATAGTACCACTAGCAAAGGTTAGGCTAACTAGCCATTATCCACAAGTCTGTGGATTTGCTTTACTTCTACATAATAATAATAATAATAATAATAATAATGAAATTAGTAAAAAAAAAAAAAAAAAAAGCATTATATAAAATTGTGTGGGTGAGTACACATATGCATGTGATATTCTGTGGGTGACAGGTGTCCATTAAACATCTAGACCCAATTGCATTTCAATGCAATGCAGCTGCATCCGTCAGTGGTCCCAGTGCAACACACCTCTTAACCCATGAGCCGTGCTCTGCCCAATGTTTGTACACAGGCACTAATCCTCAGTGACTCCAATGAAGACCTCTATGTGCCTATTAAGCTGTAAAAGGCATGCATTCAGTATAAGGCTCCCTATTGTCTCAGAGAGATGACAGTCATGGATCAGTCCCTTTCTTTAACAAAACAGAGGAAAATAAAAATCAATAACACGCACAGACATTGTGTCCAGCTGGCAGGGATGTTCCAATTCAACTCTCAAATAACAGAGATGGGGGAAAAAAACAACCGCCAAGGATGTCATGTGACCAGCCAGCACTTGGCACTCAGATACTTTGACATCAAGAAACAAGCATTCCCCAAATGCGTGAGAAAACTCAGTGGGAGGATAATATAATAAGTCTTTATCAATGTTTCCTTCAAACCAGTGATGTATGATAATATGTTAATTAGGAACGATCTCAAGTAAAAAACCACAGCCGATTAAGGAATTACCACACTGATTGTAAACAGTTTTTGCATGAGAGCTGTAGGAAGAGATAAGTTGATATAAGAGTTTAGAAAGATAGTTGTTGCAAAAGAAAAAGTAAAAGAACATTTCTGAGTCACTGCTAGAAAAGTGGTTACTAGTTTTGAAACCACATGCATGTCATGTTTTTCAGATAGCAAACATCTTAACAGCAACAACATATGCTAATTAGCACAAATAGAGATTACGTTAAGGTTTGCACCTTACAAATTAAATAATAAAATAATAGTAATGTTTGAATGAATCTTGCGTCACTGTGAAAGGAGCCTGCCAAACCTTGACGTGGAGAAAGCCATACATCTAGAGGCATGTGGGGCTACCACCTACCATGGTTATCGTCAGATTGGTTGAATCCACACAGTTGGCAGATGGAGCGGACCCACTTGTTCATCTCCTCCTCGGTCTCGGCCACCAGGTAGAAGGTGCGGTCCGACGTCTTGATGTCAAACACGAAGCTGTCCTGAAACTCCTTCCTCTTGAAGGTGAGGCCTGCATCCACCTGCTCGCAGCAGTGGAGGTCGATGACCCGTATGGGCTTCTTCGAATGGTCGTTCTTATAGTATTCAAGAACGTCTGGGTCACCGCTCATTCGCCCGCTGCGGAGAATGAACCAACGTTTCTTCCATGCCTGGAAAGAAATTATGTAATGGGTTAACAATTCGTGCTTCATAGTTTTTTTTAACGAGAAACTCCTTATAGTAAAACATTGGTCTTATCAGCAGACTTTTCAAAATTATTTAGAAAACAACTTACAAGATACACATTCCAGTGTTTCTCTTTTCTTTTTAATCCGTCCTGTGCAAACTAGAAGAGTGCTGCCGTAACAACAACACACTAAACAGTTGGACTTCAGTTAGGGTGTTGACTTTGATCAAACAGCCACTTGTGTAGAAGAAAAACAGTCAGTGGCCGTACTTTATGGTGTATGTTTTGTGCTTGTGTATCCCTGTGGTTGCATGGCGTGGTGCGCATTGGTGTTTGTTCATTTTGGTATTTTGAAAAGGCAGCAGGTGTTGCCCCCTCCAACGTATTTCCTGTGCTGACATCTCCCTGTCAGGGAGGAGAGAAGATGCGGTACAAATACTCCTCCAATGACAAAGTCACTCCAAAACAACTGTTCAAAATCTGGCTCATCTTACTTTCAAAAGATGGTGGCAACTATCAACATGTGCATCAAAGAGAATGTGTACCAGTTATGTATGTGTGAATCTAAGAATAACAAATAAGTCATATTTTTATGTTATTTATAAAGATGCATTTAAGCTTGTGCAAATGCTAGCCTTGAATGTGGGGACAACAGCTAGTATGCAGGTCAATGTGTTATGCCAGTGGTTGTCTTAAAGGAACTCTCTGTGCTCAAAGGAGGAAGATAGCCCACGAGAGAGATGGGAAGGGAAGGAAGGGGGGAGGGGGGAGGGGGAAGGGGCTTTGGCCATCTGCCAGGGATGCACTTCCGTCCGAGCCATGTCTCTCACGTGATGGCTGCTAACACATAGGACCCTGCAGGCCCCTTGTCTTTCCATCAACACCACGCACGCACGCACGCACACAGCAGTGCAAGGCACAACACTCACCCTACCCATCCACTCCCACCTCAGCCCTGATACACACACACACACACACACGTTACTCTAAAGTATGTATTTGATGCAGATGTTATTTTACTAATGCAACGCAATGACTCATGTCTTCTTTTAAAAGCAATATTATATACAACAGACAGGGAACCATCACATTGCTATACAAACGACAATGCCAATTCTGCGGTTTTTCTCTCCAAGTAGTGTGGTTACGAGCAACCAGCTCGTATGTGTTTTCAGGAAGTGCAGGCTACAGATGCTATCTTCAGTGAGTATCTGCAGTGCTCCTGAGCTGACATACAGTACAGTACTAGTGATGCTGGAGGCATTGCGGGGCTTCGGGCGTATTGGTGCTGAAAGCAAAGCTGTGCTACAGGCTAGTGTGCATTTGAACAGAACTCCAGTGTCAGTTACCAGGAATAATGTGTGAATATACTCAAAATAAATAAGGGCGGGTACATTGCGGTGTGTTGTCTCATTCAGGTCTGCTCCAACACACATGTGTCTCTGAAGGTGCTGATGCTCATGTGCCAACACATGAGAACAACGTATAGCAGCATAACACATCCAAAGCTACTGTCTTACCTACCAGGCAAAATATAGGTCAGTTTATGCTGGGCAGATATTGCAAACATCCATGAAAACCAATCTAATGTAAAAGAAAAAAAAGTAATAAAAGCAAACAAATAAATAAATAAAATAATAATAATAATAATAATAATAATAATAATAATAATAATGATAATAATAATAATATAATTTCAAAAAAGAAAAATCCTGTTTAATCAAGCGCATCGGGAATAGGGGAACGTGTGTTTTACAGATATATTTTATTAGGATACACTAAAGGGAATACTCCATTTAGCAACTTCAGTTTCAAATCAAACAAATAGTTGGCTGTTATGCAAATAATAACCAAATTCACAAGGCTATTTGTAATGTGAAAAAGTAATTGCTCATGGCTGTGTACCATAGCTGTCTTGTGAGATTGCTAACTTTTTCTTCTACCAAGTTATAGGCCTGTAAGTAGAATTTTTCCCTGATTTGATAGCCATTGTCCAGTCAGTTATTAAGCAATATGTTATTTTATTGAATTTTCATTGTCTGATCCTAAGAAACATGTATTGTCCATAATCCCTTCCAGTGAATGGATGCCAGGACTGAATGGGTTAAAGTAGCTTAAGTTGCGCAACCACAAAGACAGAAAGATGAAATTATATTTGCTGGGGATGAATGGCTACAAACAGTTCGCTATGTGTGAGAACTCTATTTAGTTACTTAAGATACTTAAATTACTTAAGCAGATTTAGCTGCTGTTTGTTGAAAATAATTGAAAAGTAACCTATTATTTTTGCTATCAGGCTGGGTGCTTTTTCACTGGCTTGCGTATTCATTTCACACAGTGATCGCAAATGTAATTTTAAAAAATCATGCCTTTCCCTCACACCGGTGATCCTTTAGTTCATGCGATGATCAAACAAGTCGGTTATCTTCGCCAAGTAGTCTACGACGCAGCCTATTTGCAGAACCAAAGTAGTGTCATTTTTCAGAATATTTTTTTTATTAGACAACTTGGAAAAAATATAGAGGAACAGACCGTGGTGACGGTGGGAACTGCTAGTGTTGTAGTACTCGAGACCGGTATATTTAAGGTCTCGGTCTCGTCCTCGCCTCGTCCTCGACCGCATTTTTACTCAGTCTCGTCTCGGTCCAAGAGGTCTCGGGATTTTACTTTGAGACCGGTCAAGACCACAACTGCAGGAATATAATTATTGCCGCCCAGTTCATGTCTAATGATATTTCTTGTGATTAATAAGTCCTCGCTTAAATTTCTAATGTTTTACTGTAAGACATTTACTTTACACCATAAGGATACAGAAAAGGCACACGTTGCATAAAAATTAAAATTAATGTAGGAAATTAAGAGTTTTATGGAAACATGAATGTAACCTGTGTAATTTAGAAGGCTTTGTACAGTATTTAATATTCCCCTAAAGGTCTGATAGATTCACCCCAGCTGTTTTTTTAATGTACAGACTAGGCTACTGATTGTAGCCTACATTTATATTGAAAAACTATTAATAGCCA
The DNA here is from genome assembly GCA_025399935.1 of Amblyopsis rosae. NCBI lineage: Eukaryota > Metazoa > Chordata > Actinopteri > Percopsiformes > Amblyopsidae > Amblyopsis > Amblyopsis rosae. Next base: position 3,409 of record JAODTR010080293.1, on the reverse strand, counting down.
AAAGAAAGGACCAGATCTTCTAAATTAAATAAACTACTGCATTATAGTTTATTTCAGTGGATGGTGTGTAGACTATTTGACAACAAGGTCTATTCTTAGACAGTTCTCGGGCCAGTTTGCTTCAAAATCCAGGGCCGTTTTTCAGTCCAAGTCAGACCCTGCCACTCACCGACCTAATTTTGTTCATGTCTGTGAAATTGGTTATTAATAGGCCTACTTTCCAAATGCGTAAGCCTACACATAAAGAAAATACTACGCAACGTCATGCCTCCGTTTAATCCAACAATGTTTGGCGATGAATTGCACACATGCATAATATAGGATACTACAAGGTCAATGCAGTGTGTACAAGAAGGCTATACATCTTGCAATATGGGACTCGAACTGGTCTGGTCTCGGTCTTGACTCCTCAAAGTCTTGGTCTTGTCTCGGTACACTCTGGTCTCAGTGAAGACTTGGTCTCGACTATAATACTGGGTACTGCCATGACTGTAGGCTGCTACTGTATCTGTAGGCCTAGCTAAGCAGCAAAAACAATCGCTTTGTTAACATGTTGTGCAACCCACAGGTCAACTCTTTTCACTTTTTTGTAGCCTGGCGTTCAGTTCACAACTGCCATAGGTCTACGTTCGAACTGAACTTGAAACATTACACCGACTTTATCGCAGCCTTGAAATCAGCTCACGCCACTTATACGCGCATTATTTCAACCACGGCAAAAACTTTTAGACATAACCACCCGAAATAACAATAACAATACGTCTGAGAAAATAATGTTCAATTATATATTATAATTAAATTTTAAATTTGATTGTCAATTCATAATTTTTAACTGTTAGTCTACTGAAAAAGTGTTGGAGCTCAGCTCCTATGCTCCGGCCCAATTTAATCCCTGCCTACCGGGTAATAACACAGGAGGGTAAGTACATTATTGACTGTCAATATATTTTACTTTAAAATAATAATTATGACTCCTGTAGCTTTTATTATTTAATGTTTTAGCCCTTTGCCAGCAAAACTAAATTATCCTGCTTTTACAAATAATATTTACAAAAGTAAAAATGATATACTGTTAACTACGGCATGTGTAGTCACGTGACTCCGCCTCACCAAATGGAGAACTCAAACAAAAACAAAACAAATGGCAAAATAATAATGAATTAATTATAATCAAGGTACAATGTTCAATAAATTGTGATTTTGATTTTAGGTAATCGTCAATCCCTAGTCTGGACCTTTGCCAGTGAGATTGTTAACAATGTCATGTTTAACCGTGACCGATCGATGGATATGCGTTATTAGTGAATATTATTGATGGATGTTTTTGATGGTTTCTATGAGTCTTCATAGATGAGTAACTCAACATTTTAAAAACTATATGTTGCACGCAAACAATCCTGACTGCCCGCTTATATTTTTTACAGGTTATGAAATCTGCTTTGAGAATTCAAAGCCTGTAAAATGGTATTCGGGCCAGCCCTTACTAAAAGACAAGACATACTTTGAAATGATCATAAAAAGCAACATAGTGTAGCAGATACAATGTTATTACTAGCTTAGCTTGTTAAAACAAATGGATTCTCTTTTTTGCATGGCCTGTTACATTCAGTGGGAAACAACTCCTACACCAGTCTCTCCATAAAAATTATGGCATTTTCTGGAGAGGGGAGAACATCACTTAATTGGGACCTGGAGCACTGCCCAGTTCCAGGGGTCAGTGTGACCTAGTTGGGTTATTCCTGGTATTCTCCAGCTTTGGCCTGAGAAATGTAACCCATCACAGACAATTTGTTTGAGAAGGATTATCATTAAACCACAGCTACTCACACACTCACATTTCTGATCCAAATGACAAACTATCCACAAAGGTGTGGGAAAATGTAAGAGGAGAGGCTGAGAGACAATCGGCTATTGACAACTAAACAGCATGGTCGTCCAGACATCGCCGCAGACATCGCAATCAACACTACATAAGACAATGCTTGTGTCCAATTTAGATGGCATGCTAACAAATTACACAAAATGTTTTGTGTGAGTTTGGATCTAAAAATAGGAATTGTCTTACCAATTATTATTGTTTCTTCATGTTTAGAAGTAGTGTCATTTTGCTCTATTTTAAGCAATTATGTTAAGAGAAAAAAACAAAAACACTTTCGTGCAAGAAAAGCCCCCAAGTTCACGTGTAAAAGACAATGTACTGTATGTGGTTGCAATAAGAGTTCAATTTTAGGTTCACACCTAAAGTTTAACTCTTTAACTTTAACGTTTTGATCCATTTAGCCATTTGGTGGTTCCAACCAATCTAACTTACTTGCCTGTTTTACTTTACCATATGTGACAAAATATGTTGACAAAATATGTCACATCTGAACCAAGCAATCATCAGTCCTTTTTATAGTAATAACTAAACCGGTGGGTGTAGTAGTGCACTGTGTCAACATGCTCACTGATAGTCAATATAGTTTTCAAATCTACATGAGCAAACATTTTTACCAGTGTTGCTTGCAGGCGGAGGTAAAGGCTTGTTTACCTCCCCATCTATTAAAGCGGGCTAGAGTAGGTGAGGCCAGCTTGTCTTTGGCCATGGACGTCCACCTGGGCTGTCTCTTCTGCCTGCTGCAGTACATACTGTATGCAGCTGTTCAAACACTGGCAGCCCGAGGCACAGAAAGAAGCCCATAAATGCCTTGTTTGTGTACATTTTTTTTGTCTCGCACCAGCTTTTAGAAACGATTTTGTGGGCAAGGTGGTTTGGCTCTTGTGATCTTGAACCCTCGACGTTCAGAGCACGCGCCAACCGTTTTCATGCACATTACCAAGGCTTCATTGTTTCTTGATCTGGGTGACAGCAGTTCAGCCACCAGCTAAACACGCTAACAACACAGCTGTGCTGCCATTGTTAGCTAATAGTCTATTATTGCCTAATTATAGTAAGGGGGAGTTCAGAGGGTTTACAGCCTTATAGCTCATGTGGGTCCCATCGGTGGACTTATGAGTGCAGGCCCAGAGCATGGAGGCAAGGAGGGGGGTGTTCAGCTTCCAATATCAGTCAATAAGGTCCCAGCAGTCGCAGTGAGTATATGAGCTCTCACATCTCTGAATGCTCTATGGAAAATTGATGTTAATGGCTCTAGGAACCTTACGAGCTGTAGATTTTATGTTTGTTCTATAGGGATATAGAAACCAGAAAGAGTCAACTGTGGTCACCATAAACTATAGCAGTGGTTCATGGTAAAAACCATTTTGAGCAATACCAAGACTGCTCACTGCATGGGGGAGGGTGCAAGAAATTAACAACCATATGCAAACTCTGTGAACATATCACAGAGCCGCGGGGAGAGTTCTCTTTTCTTTGTGAAGGGCAGGGCGCCCTGGAATGGGTTCGCCCCGAGAGAGGGGCCCGAGCCCT
>JAODTR010080282.1:0-14844 GCA_025399935.1 Amblyopsis rosae | reverse complement strand
GCCTGGTATTTACCGCGTCACGGGCTATAAACCGGACCAAATGAATCTGCTACAGACATATCAGCGGATGTATTAGGATAGGTACACACAAACACACACCATGCCATTTGTCTTCTTCTTTTGGTTTCAAGATTACTAAGCGCGTTCGCAGCTCATTGCTGCCTCTCATAGTCCATTAACGGCACTATATTTTTCCGAGTCGACGGTACATTTAGCAAATCGACGTTTTACGTAACCGGTGACATCGGTTACGTCGACTAATCGTCCCAGCACTACCACAGACCATCCCATAATACAATCATTCTCACAATAGCTGGCCTGGGCAGTGGCATTTTGATATTTAATTTAATAGTGGGGTTAAATAAAATAATTAGTGTAAATAAAAGAGAGAGAGAGAGAGAGAGAGAGAGAGAGAGAGAGAGAGAGAGAGAGAGCGCTTACATTATCAATAGCTGTCTATTTAATACTACACATAAACTGCACACCACAAAGATTAACATATCTCCACAAACAATTGGTTTACCATTTGATTTAAATATGCTCTTCATGAGAGGACCAAAGGGAGAAATAGACTGGCTAGACGTTCATAGTTTATATGAACAACGTTATGTAGGCCTACTTTATGATCAAGCTGTAAAGCGATTGTCAACAGAATCATACTTAATTGATTGCACAATAAATTTAAAGTGTACAGAACCACAAAATGCTGGCAGTTTACACTATTTTGTAAAACATATAGGCTACAGTAACCTATGACATGCAAATAATGCAATTATGATAGGTTACTGTATATTCATTAAGGTTATATTAATTATTCATTAAGTAGGCTACAGGCAGAGGCATGGCTCTGAGTACAGGTAGGTCTACGACATCCCACACAGAAACGAAACACCAATTTGATTGTGTATCACTACTAAATAAAGAGAGAATATAGGCTACCAGTAGGGAGCACAGCGAGAGAAAGGGTTAAACATATCGGGAGTGTTGATCAGGCCCATTGCACCTGTCCGAAGTCAATAGGCTACACAAAGTATGTGGTGGCCAGCTAATGTACTTAACGTGAAAACATATACAGCTAGTAATTCAGGACGTTTGTGTTGTTTACCAACATTTGCGAGACCATTTGTGATGGCAAAGCCACAAAAATGATTAAATAAACAAACAGATCACCCTATTGCTTACTCTCCTAAGCCTACTAACCAATAAACGGCGCATGTTGAACTGTAAATGGCACGGCTGTTTACTGTAGGTTGCCTATAACTTCGACACCTGGCTGCAACGTTACACCGAATCACAGCCGTGATCAGTACGGTACCCTAGCATGTTTTTACACACTCCCTGATATTGGTCCGACTGAGTCTGGACTAAGTAGGCTAGTCTACCTGTTATTCTTCCTCCTTCCAGGGCAGCGACGTAACCCTCCTTAGTAGAAGGCCTTAGACCTTAGTAGGCCTACTGGTCTACCGGTAGCCGAACGTCATTAAAGAAAAAAATTCACACTCAATTTCCTGCTCCTGCAGCAGATAATATTCCATGGTGTAGTCACCATTGCAATGTATTTAGAATTTCTCCTGCAACCTTGGAGTTTATATATGTTCCCAAGTTTCTCGAGTTTAATGGTGTTAGCTGACAAAGAAAATGTCGCCTAGCCTCGTCTATCTAGTTTTCACGTCAGACAGAAAACATGCCCAATCAAATAAAAAATAAGAGATGATGCTGTGAGTGGGGAAAATATTTTTAATATAGAACAATCAAATTCGTGTGGCCTACATCGAGCAATCTTCGCATGCGCTTACACATCCACACTTTATTTTTCACAGAAGCGCTTTTCAAAACAATCCCGATTACGTCACCGTAGCTGTGGAAAGCTGTGGCGTGAATGCAGACCAATGCAGACAAGCAGCAGAGCAGCAGAGCAGAAGCCAGAACAACATTAAAATTGATATTGTAACATAAATGTTGTCATTTGTGAAAGTAGAAGGTGTTATATTAAGAGATAATATTTAAGATTATATATTTATATTATAATTTTACAATATAATATACAAGATCATTTTTATAGTTATTACAGTATAATTTGAAGTTCTTTATGGTAGGGCTATGCCCCACTTGCCCTTGTAAGAAAAACGCAGCTGGGCCTGGGGAATTACTGTAAAATGTCTGTTTTCTTATTAATTTAGCTACTACACTACTGTAGAAACATTTTTATCATTTTAGTATAAATAATCTATTTTATTGTGTATAATTATGGCTGTATAAAGTAGCATGACTACTTTACAAGTAACTATCATGCATTTACCGACACATTAATCAACCTGCACCTGATGAGTTGGAAGTGCCATATAGGTTCAGCAGAAGCACACATTCAGGAATTACATTTTAAAAAGATTATTTTTGGACTATACATCTTAAGGCTGGAACATAGGCTACTTGACGTGTGTGGCACATGGACCTCTGCAAACTAAGCTTGCGCTACACGTGCCCATTGAGCAATGCATAGGCTACTTCATGTGACCTGAATGAACTAGGCAGGCGCCTAAAGAACAATCGCCTTGGAAAGGGAAGTTAAAGCCCAATGGCTCTAGAATCTGTCACTAGAGCGTTCTTGCGTTCTCACATTACGTTACTGCACAGGACTACTGGCTTGCCAACTTTACATAACTATATTGCCAAAAGTATTGGGATACCCGAATAATTGAATTCAGGTGTTCCAACCACTTCCATTGCCACAGGTGTATAAAATAAAAAACCTAGGCATGCGCACTGCTTCTACAAACATTTGTGAAAGAATGGCTGGCTCTCAGGAGCTCACTGAATTCAAGCGTGGTACTGTGATAGGTTCCCACCTGTGTAATAAGTCCATTCATGAAATGTCCTCACTACTAAATATTCCACGGTTAACTGTTAATGGTATTATAACAAATTGGAAGCGATTGGGAACAACCGAAACAGCCACGAAGTGGTAGGCCACATAAAATCACAGAGTGGGGCACATACTGAAGCGCACAATGCGCAGAAGTCGCCAACTTTCTGCACAGTCAATAGCTACAGACCTCCAAACATAGTGCGGCCTTCGGATTTGCTCAAGAACATAGAGAGCTTCGTGGAATGGGTTTCCATGGCTGAGCAGCTGCATCCATTATGGTGTGGGATTGGTTTGCAGGGGTTGGGCTTGGGCCCTTAGTTCCAGTGAAAGGAACTGTTATTGCTTCAGCATATCAAGACATTTTGGACAATTCCATGCTCCCAACTTGTGGAAACAGTTTGGGGATGGCCCTGTTTCAACATGACTGCGCAGTAGTGCGCAAAGCAAGGTCCATAAAGACATGGATAAGCGAGTTTGGTGTGGAGGAACTTAACTGGCCTGCACAAAGTCCTGACCTCAAGCCGATAGAACACCATTGGGATGAATTAGAACGGAGACTGCGAGCCAGGCCTTCTCATCCAACATCTGTGCCTGACCTCACAAATGCGCTTCTAGAAGAATGGTCAAACATTCCCATGAACATACTCCTAAACCTATGGTCTCACCACTCGTGGGAAGAACCGCGGGGGTCGGGTGCGCTGTCACATGGGTGGCAGTGAAAGTCAGGGACCTTGACGGACCAGACCCGGGCGGCAGAAGCTGGCTCTGGGGACATGGAACATCACCTCACTGTGGGGGAAGGAGCCAGAACTTATGCGGGAGGTGGCGCGCTAACAGGATGTACTAATAACAAGGTAGGAAGCCCAGAACTAACCTTGTATAGCTGTTGAAGTGAAATATTTAGACAAAAGTCGTCGTAAATACAGGTCGTAAATACAGTACGTAAATACAGTACGCAAACTAGGCCCACTGGAAGGAAAGACTGTGCGAATAATATGCAAAATGACGTTACCTGGCTAAAAACAATATTTCACCATGTCAGATCATTATTTTAGCATGCAATGGCAACCAGCGTCTTTTAGGCATTTTGCCGATGTGATCTTTGGTGGAATTCAGTTTTTCAGGTCTTCAAGTGTACAAATGTACAGGGTCTTTGTTGCCATATGTTCTGCTTCATGACGCACCACACGTTTTCAATCAGCAACCGGTCAAGACTGCAGATAAGCAGTATCGTATCAAAAAAGGGAGTGATACGATATATTGCCATATCGATATATTGTCCTACCCCTAATCTACACCAACCTGACTACATACCCAGTGGAGCAGTCCAACTTTCTAATAGGAATGAGAAACTCTATTTGTCCAAGATCCCATCCCATAGAACCTTGTTATCTTGTAATATTGTCTACCAGCAATCTCCTCGCTCATCACATAAATCATTACTTCCTCTTACAATACTGGCTCAGTCAACAATTAAAACAATTAAATAAAACAATTAAAACTGAACAATTAAACTAATACTACTGTCCTTACTCCTTACACAGGTGGGTTTATCAATTATAATTCAATGTGAAATGCAGTGAATATATCCTCAGGTCAGCTGTCTCTTCTGTGAGTATGCTGGAAAGAGAATGCAGTCATTCCACAGACTGCACTACACACAACACTATCCCAGCTTTGGCAATGCGTGCTCAGCGTGGAGGGCAGAGCCTCTGAGGGAGCCTGAAGGGAGAAGTATATTTGTTTGGATGTTCAAATATGATCAATATTACTCCAGCCTCACTTACTCCACCGTTAACCTTTTTGTAAAGTGAGGAAATCACAAAACAACACTGGTCACAGTTGAGCTGAGTTTCCTTTACTTTATTCATTATTGTTAATCGTTATCTCTAGTATTTTCCCTTTCTTGTCTGTGGGTATCTGTTCAATACAGAGGTGTGCGCAGCACTCCGTCTTGGCTGGTCAGGTGACTGCAGCACCTGGGCAGAGAGAATGTAATTTACCTACTCAAGATGGCAGATTTATGGTTTTTGACTGCGACAAGCACGTTTGGTTTAAAAATCAAGAAACATTGCAGCGTATGCACCTCCACATTATAAGGTAGGAAAGAAGCATTTCGTATACTCATGACAAGGCTAATATAGCAATCACACAAGAACAGGCTCTGAGGCTTATTTTATCATGAATATCAAACCAGGGCTCAACTTATCATCAAATCTTTCGTTGATGAAATCCCTTTGAACCCCCAGATCAGTCTGATAGGCTAAATCTAGATTGATAGATGTTCTGTGCTGCACAAGAATTCTGTAGTCACTCCTACAAAATCAATAACAGGAAACCAGCCTCAGCCTTCTTGAGTATGTATGCTGGTCTGACCAAGGCAGTTACAAACAGCATACAAGAGCTGCAGCTAGCTAGAAACAACACTTCAACTAGCTCAAGGGTTTAAATACAGCCAGGATCTGGTGCAAATGGTTAATTAACCATTAATTATAAATCATTCTGTATATGAACTCAAAGTCAAGTCAAGGACATAGTAAGGGTATGTTCCTAGGCATAAAAATAATTCAATTTTCACTAAGATTATAATATGGAAACCCTGTTAGATATTGTGTTCGCACAGCCACCATGGATTGCGGACCAATCAGCAACAGGTGGGGGTGGCTAATTACAATGACGATGAAGTAGAGCATTTGTTAGAAATGGTGGTAGACAAAGTGATACAAACAGACTGTTTGCAACAACAGACGTGTCAAGAGTAACTCTCCAGGAATTTTTACTATAATATTATACTGTATTGATTTAGGAAATCACAATAACATTAATAAAACATTTTGATGCTCATTTTTGCCCAAATGAGCATCAATACAGTTTCAGAAATGTGTTTCCCCCAGTTCACTCCACTAAACAATGGGTGGGTTTACGATTTTACAGCCATGTACTATAAACAACAAGCCTTTGGAACCAGAAATTATATCCAGTGATTTGCCCCACACTGACAGTGGTGTGTGTGTGTTTGTAGTAGGGACACAGAACCACAGCACATGAATGCTGGACAGGAAGTAGGTAGAAAACTCCAGAAACAGCAGAGTTAGATCAACATGCCCAGAGGTGCCTTCCATTGGAATACAGAGACACAAATATGACTGTTTGGGTCCCTGCAGACCAATTTACACGTACATATTCTCTGGTGGTTCTGCAGTACAAAAGCAGTGAAGAAATCTTATATGGCTCCATCTATCACACATATTCACAGAGAATTAATGTCAAAGTGCTTTGACAGTAATCTATGATATGTTTGACTCCCAGATTAGGTTCAAGATACAGAATGCGGTATCTTTTTAAGCATCCATGAATAATAATATTTTTTGTCCTCAATGCAAATCACTACTGTTCAATTCATGGAACACATGAGTACTGAAAATGTAGATACAGCTGTATTATCAACATTCACCTATGTAAATGGTTTGCAGAGACACATTGACAACATTAACTATATGTATACTGTATTTCTGTTTTATTTCATTTTAAATCTGTCTTTCAAACACAAGGAACTTTCTAAGTAACCCCAAACATTTAAAAGGTTATATAACTCTTAATTGATAAAGACTTTATTTGCAAATGGACTGTACTACTACAGTACAGACTGTGATTCACAAAAGTATAGTGACTCACAGATAAATGTTATGATCCCCAATTGTATTTTGTGATTCACAAATATTGATGCTGTATCTGTGTTCATGTATGAAGTACCCTCCTTGCGCACACATGTGCCAGGGTGTTTACATCCTGTCACGTGACTGAGTGGTTCTGTACAACACATGGCTGTACAGTCACATTATTTAGACTCCTGGTAAAGTCACTCTAAAATGATGAGTTCCACATCACAACGCACTGCTATGATGGCAGAGGAACAACTAGATAATGATGTGTTTGTGTGCATGTACTGTACAACAGGACTAGCACTTTGAGATTGGTTTAAAATATAACAAACTGTATTATTATTATTATTATTATTAGCGAATAAAGATGTACAGTAAGGTAGATATGGAGACACAGGAAGAGCGTAAGCAATAACGTAAATTAATCATAAGGGCTGTGTAAAGGGTCTTTAGGCTGCTGCCACAGTAAATTATGTTTAGTTTCAGAGGGAGAAAGAGAGAGTGAGACAGGGAGATATGTTTGTGATCACACGTGGAGCTAAACATATGGTCAGAAGTATGTTGTAAAGCATTTCACGCCAACCTTTAATAAGACCTGTGGAGATACGTGCTAAGAGAGTGGCGCATAGCCTCAGGAACAAACAACCAGGGAGCAGCAGGGGACACAGATGTTCTTGACAAGAGGGAGGCTCCCCTGGTGTCCAGGGCTTTGTAATAAACGCTGTGCATGAGCGCTCTCAGCCAGACAGACAAGACAGCGATAGTCACATACTTTGTTTTATGTTAGGAGGAGTAAGAAGCATAACGTGCATAAACAACTGCATATTGTTGTGGCAAAACCCACAGTTTTCACAGAAATCTGTAATTTCCTGCCTAGACAGTATCATCTTTGCCCTTGGTGTTTGAGTGCAGCATTGTGTCCTCCTAACAGCCTGTTATGTTTAAACATGTATCTGTGGGGTTAAGACAGCGATTAATTTACCAAGAGATGTCTTCTTCAATAGATGAACATACTATTTACCATCTTTTTGCATTTGCATGCATTTTTTGATACAATTATACTTCATAACTTAATAAGGGTGTTTTTAACCATGTTAATCATGAATATATGCTACATTTAATAATGCCTACCAACTGGTCATCATAGTCCAGTTAATAGGCCTGCCTTCACCAGCTCTAAGGTCATTTATTAGGAACTGTGTGGGTGAGTCTATAGTGCAGTTGCCAGCCCATATTAATGATGATGGCATTACTGACACACAACATGCTTTCAGCTATAATCCAACTTCAGGTAGTTCACAGTGTAGAGAAGGCCTATGTTATACTAAAATATGCCTGGGTGCACGATATGTATCTTATGGGTACGCTACAATGTAAGCCTCAATGTTTGTTCTAACTCATAGGCCAGTTAGACAGCAGATTATGTCTTCAAACCAACTCATGTTATCAGGCACGTCGGAACGAGTTTGACATTGGGGGGGACCGAATTGACCCATTCGCTAAACCTGTCCCTAGAACTGCTATGTGTCTAATCACTTTAGTCTAGGCGTGGGCGGCATGCATGGTGTCCAAGTTCGACAGCAACGTTTCAGAGAGTGTCTGCGTATTTTCTGCTTATCAAAGCCAAAAACTAATGCAATATCCTGATGCTCTGAGTTTTAACAGCAAAATATTTAGTTCTGCAACTTTCATCTTGCAATTAGTTAAAACCTATTTTAATGAATGCTGGTCAATCAGCAGGAAACACGGTTTACAATTAACGAGACACTTTATTTTTACACAACGAGTCCCGGCAAAACCCACAATCACAGCGCCACAATTGGTTCACCACTGTCTACTACGGAAATGGTGCCAAAAATCCTATAACAATATCTAAATATAAAAGACAGAAACAAACGCAACAACAACAATGCAACTTGCCTTAGATACAAACATCAAAACCACCTGCCTACAGAAATCACAACAGGCAAAACACAAAACCATGTCAACTGCATTGCATTGGGGGTCGTCAATACAACTCACCCTGGGACACTACAATATTAAACAATGAAAGCCATTGGGAGTCTTAACTAAACATTATCTTAAAAAACAAGATATTAAAAGTCAATAATTTACTTACCCTGCATGCTGTGCAAGACCATTGTAGCCTATGGTGCCGGCCAGTGTCCTGTACGGTAGTAGCCTATGTTCATTCATTTGTAATGCGCACGCACTGTGCGAACCGGTGCGTTTCCCTCGATTTAAGGCCTATTCCTCCGGCCTATCGCGTAAGTCTCAGTCAAAGGCATATTGTATGCATTTATGTCTTCTTCTGTGATATTTCAGAACCATTATTCCAGAAATGTTTATTCCTTAGGAATCTCTCTCACTGACTGTTTTGCAAGCGGGAGCAAAAAAGCTTCCTTAGCGACAGTTACCAAAGGAGAGAGAAAGGCGCCCCGGTGCGGCGATAATCCTTTGCTTGGACGTTGGAAGGGAGAAGGAAGCATCTGAACAAATTTAGACATGCAATGCACAAAATATATATGAGATGAGTAGATGGTAGAAAGCCTACCCTGTTTAATACATTGTTATTTGTTCTGCTCCGAAGTGACACTATCAGAGCTGCCGTGTTTCGAGTCATTGACGTGAAGTTTAGTTTCAGTTTACGTCTGTAGTGGTTGTAGTAAGACTCCGCACCATAGAATTATATGCGCTACACTCGTAAATGTTCAAATGTGAGCATACCTGCTGGCTGCCAACAACATTTGGCTATGAAAAAGGGAGATTTTACAGGTTATCTGCAAATAGCCTACCTACTATGTGCAAACATATGAAAAGTGTAGCCTACATCAAAAAGTGCAAACATTGTGAGAGATTGGAGTGTGTGGTGATGCGCACAGCATTGCGACAATTTAGACTTTTTTTATACACTAAAAGTGGTTAAATAAATCACAAATGTTCACCCAAACACGTAAAAATTTTGGATGCAGTGCAGCGCAAGCTGGTTGCAACGCGAGCAGCCAGCACTTTGCGCAGGCCAGGGACAACCCATCGTTTAGCAGCGCAAACTAAAAATTGGTTTCTGATGGTTTCAGAGTGCAGCGGTGCCATTATCGCGTTGCAATGCCACACGTCAGATTCACGGGGTTGTTTGCCCATGCTCACCTCTGTCTCTGTGTTGTGTTACCAGGTTCCACAACACATATTCCACACACATTAAATGAGAAACACCATTTGGATTTTGTATCACTATGAAATCGGGAGAATAGTCGAGAGCAAAGCGGGAGACGGGGTTAAACATAGGGAGACTCCCGCGTATATCGGGAGTGTTGGAAGGTACGGGCTGCAGCCTGCACGGCTGACCAATGTTGACCACGATGAGTGAGTTGCACCACTTAAGAATGTTGCGTAATAGCCTAGAGTTGAAAGGGGGAGGAGTTATGGGGGGACATTGCGAACACGCCCATTCAGCCCTGAGCCCTTTGCATGTAGCGTTTTTTGTCATAATGTTAACACACTTATTTTTATTTTTTATTATTAGTTATTTGGTTGATGTATATAAAATATATCCCTCTGCAATATATTGGGAATATTTCTGCACCTTGTAACCTCTTTCTAACACGATGAACTATATAGATGTCTGTCCCTTTCAAAATGTGGTGGCTGAACAGCCAATCACAGTCCAACAAGGGGGCGTGGCGTCTGTATTTCTCTCGGCACCATGAGAGGGAACCAGCTCATGATTAGTAGGGACTCACAAGCCAACCAATATCACAATGTAGTCTTATGCTACAACTCTTTTGGGCATGTGAAAATTAACTATGTTTTTTAGTACTGGATGATGATGAATATTAATCAATGTTAATATACGATAGTAAATAACCTTTACCCACATATTTTAACAGTAAAAACTATTACCCACATATTTTAACGTCATGCTTTGTTTGTAGTTGCATGATACTAAGTAAAAATGTATCGGTGTGTAGCTATTATTGGGGGGGGACGCGTCCCCCCGTCCCCCCTATTTCCGACGCCCTTGCATGTTATGATAGCTAATTTATATAAAGCACATAAAAATAAGGTGTGCATAATTAGGTTACATGCAAATCAACTTACGTTTGATTGTTCTTCACTCACCTTTTCCGAGGTGATGCTGAGCTTCTTCTCAATGTGGATGTGCATTTCCCCGTTACCATCCGGAACTGGTGTGGACTCCCTCGGTGTGCTGTCCTCCTCCACCTCTTCATCCACGTGTTGCCCGTCGTCCTCCTCAGTTTTGTCCAGCGCCAGCGGTAACGGAATGCCGTCTGTGACGTATTCTTTCAGACACTTAATGTTGTGTTTTTTAAGTAACTGCTCGGTGTCCGGGTCTACAACTATTAGCTCCAGCCTGCCCGCGGTGGCCCGAATTCGAGACACGACGTGCTGGTGCCTCTCGTTCTCTACATTCTCCCCATTGACGAACACCAACCGATCTCCGACACGAAGCCCCGAAGTTTCGGAGGGACTGTCCGGCTCGACTAACCGTATGAACTGCCCGGTCTTACCTTTCTCTCCGTGGAGGTGGAACCCGTAGCCGTTGTCGCCCTTCTCCAGGACGCACAGCCTGGGGCGGAAATATTCGCATTTGCTCGGCATCGTATCGTAGTTTATCGCTCGTCTGGCCGACCTGTTGCTTGCCTCGGAGGAACTTAGAAACGACTGAGGACCAGTTATGGATGCCTTTGATGCCACACCAGCTCACCAAACAAGAATCCCTCCCTCTAGCGTAAATGTAGTGATATTGTTCTTCCTGTTCAATTTGCATACTGTAGACTACTTGGGTCACATAAAAAAGTTGATGTGAAAAAACGAATTACAATTGTGCAAACGCGCTGCTTTGTGAAAGACGACAGCAATTTCCCTGGCCCCATCGTTAAAGTAACATAACCTGGACATGATTTATTCTTGCAATCAAAAACTCATTGCAAACTGGCAGCAGGCCATTCCTAGTAGCCTATAGGCATAATCCATTTGAGACATTATGGTATCTTATATTTTGTCTAAAAATCTATAAAAGTATTTTTTAAGATGGTTTGTTTATAGTATTAAAGGTTGTTTATAGTATTAAAGGTTTTCATATGATATGTGCCAATGTAGAGTGAACTACAGTAATCTGATTTGATATCTACCACACAAATAATAACCACCATACTTTATGCATGCCAAACTCAATATCTATTATGTTTATAACATAATAAGTAATTTCCTATTTTGGGGGTAATTATCAGATTGTAGCTGGAGAGCTATATTATGTGGTAGTTAGCTGTGTAGCTACATTTACTACCAGATAACAAAATAGATAGCTTGGTCACTAAAACAGTTTTTATTTTACTTTCTAGCAAAGCAGGGTAAGCCTATACATTTATAAAATAGAATGTGAACAAATAGCTATCTTTGCAACTTCCTAAATGGGTATTCCCTCCATTCAATTAGTGTAAATGATTGTCAGATTATCAAAACATGCTATCCCACTTCATCCATCATAAATTGCCTGTACAACAGGAATAAAAAAAAAACGACATATTGAACATATTTTGTTGGTTTCATAAAGCACAAACAGATCACAAACATAATTTAATCAACATTAGGAACATTGTCTGTCTTATTTATGGCAGATTTATATTCTTGTCATTAATTCTGTCAGAATCCTTTCTGTCAGAATTGCAATTCACAGAGGGAGCTTCTGATTGATATTTTCCCTGTCTATTTCTGTGACACATGAAGTCATGTGATTTCAGTCACACAACATCTACAAGTATTTATGACTAGATTTTGTTAGAACATGAAACAGACTGCAGCGGTAGGGGTCCAACATTAGCAAAGGTCCCAGATTACCCAAATTCACCCATTTAATTAAAAAATAGTTTGATTATAGACAATGCTAATGTGGCTCGGGAAAGGGAAGTTTCGGGTCCCTTGCTGGAGCTGTTTCCCCCTCGACCCGACTCCAGATAAGTGGGAGAAGATGGATGGATGGATTATAGACAGGTATATCTTTTCAAACAAATTTTTTCATACACAAATGCAGATTTCTTAAAATATCCCCTTCACTAGACATTTTTTAAAGATAATTTTATATATTTTTACGTTAATTTAAAATTGTAAAAAACAAACCTACCTTAAAATGCTGCCTTGAAAACGTTTAACTTAATATAATTTATTACCTATATTATGTGAATATATTATAGTGTAATAATAATAATTCTTATTATTTTGTGCCTGGTTATGTGAAGATTCAAATGTAAACCTTGAATGTAGTTCATATTTGTATTTTATGAAATTATGTTAAAGTTTATATGCTGTGTGTATATATACATATGAATGTATATGTATATGCTATCTCCCGGATGTTCGGGGAGTCTCCTGCATTTTACTAGTGTCTCCCTGATACCCACACAATATCCCGGAAAAGCAAGAGAGAGTAGGCGGTGAGAGAATTACGAGAGATTGCATTGCAAGTGAGAGAGAGAGAGATGGCTCGATTCGGGTCCAGACACACCATGCAGTCCTATCTGAAACTATAACCGTTCATTATAGAAGTTAGACGTGTTATTTTAACCACAGAAATAGCCTATTTAGCCTTTACAGTGCAGCACTCATTTACCCAGATAGTTTGAATAATTTAAGTCAGTGTCCCTGGACAGGTAAACATTTGAAAGAAATTAATCTCAGACTAGTAAGGGTGTCGCCTCAATGAATTTTTAAAAGTATGTCTGGTTATCTTACCAATATAAGCATTGTGCTTGTAACACAGATTTCTGGTTCAAATACCGAAATTTTATAAAAATGTAATGATTGATTTGATTTATGTTGATAGTTAAGTGCAGATTTCAATTTAGTAGCATAAGGATTAATTTGAACTTTACAGAGTAGGCCCGGGTGTTGCTTTTGAGGGTGCACCATTTGGCATTGAAGGAAGAGGTGGTTTTGTTTTGATCAAAATCAAATATCAGCAAGCTTTCTCCAGACTAACTGACTATACCTTTAACTAGTTTACATGTGAAGGGTTTACACAAGATCAGAGGTCTTCAACAATGGGTCTGGGACCCCTAGGGTCCTCAGATGTACTGCATGGAGTCCTCCAAATGATTTGATCCCAAACTTATTTTCATCCAAAAATGGTAAATGTCAGAAAATATACATCCATCCATCCATCTTCTCCCGCTTATTCGGAGTCGGGTTGCGGGGGCAGCAGCTCCAGCAAGGGACCTCACACTTCCCTTTCCCGAGCCACATTAGCAAGCTCTGACTGGGGGATCGCGAGACGTTCCCAGGCCAGTTTGGAGATATAATCTCTCCACCTGGTCCTGGGTCTTCCCCGAGGCCTCCTCCCAGCCGGACATGCCTGGAACACCTCCCAAGGGAGGCGTCCAGGGAGCATCCAACACTAGATGCCGGTACCACCTCAACTGGCTGCTTTCGATGCAAAGGAGCAGCGGGGCTCTACTCCGAGCGGATAGCTGAGCTTCTCACCCTATCACTAAGGGAGACGCCAGCCACCCTTCTGAGAGAACCCATGTCAGCCGCTTGTAACAGTGGTCTTGTTCTTTCGGTCACGACCCACTCTTCATGACCATAGGTGAGAGTAGGAACGAAAATTGCCCAGAAGATCAAGAGCTTTGCCTTCCGGCTCAGCTCTCTTTTCGTCACAACGGTGCGGTAAAGTGATTGCAATACCGCTCCCGCTGCTCTGATTCTCCAGCCAATCTCCATCGGTTTCCTGCTGAGAACCATGGCCTCAGATTCTGAGGTGCTAATCCTCATCCCAGCCGCTTCACACTCGGCTGAGAACCGATCCAGTAAGTGCTGGAGGTCACAGACCAATGATGCCATCAGGACCACATCATCTGCAAAAAGCAGCAATGAGATCCCCAGGTCACCGAACCGCAACCCCTCCCCACCACGACTACGCCTCGATATTCTTTCCATGAATATCACAGACAGGATTGGTGATAAAGCGCAGCCCTGGCGGAGACCAACCCCCACCTGAAACGAGTCCGAAACGGCCGAGAATCCGTACACAACTCACGCTTTGGGCATACAGGGATTGGACCCCCTCACCCCATACTCCTGCAGCACCTCCCACAGAATCTCCCAGGGGACCCAGTCATACGCCTTCTCCAGATCCACAAAACAAATGTAGACCGGAAGGGCATACTCCCAAGGCCCCTCCAGGATCCTTGTGAGAGTAAAGAGCTGGAATCCACATTGTTGTTCAATCTGAGGTTCGACAATCGGCCGAACCCTCCTTTCCAGCACCTTAGAGTAAACTTTACCAGGGAGGCTGAGTAG
>JAODTR010080271.1:0-14845 GCA_025399935.1 Amblyopsis rosae | reverse complement strand
AGGCGCTCGCCAACGAGCCCTCCCTCTGGGCCTGGCTCCAGACGGGGGCCCCGGGCTTCCTCCGGGCAGGGTAACCTGACTTGGTTGTGTTTTTGAATTTGTATCGTGTTTGCACCTGTCGGCCACCGTACATTTCAGTGTGGAGCCGCAGATAAATATTATACTAAGTTAGCATATAAACATTACTAGACCTAAATGAGAGTTCATTCACGTTTTCCCCAGGAGTGATTTTCAACCAAGGGGACAGTGAAATGCTAGGGGGGTGCTTTCCCGCAAATATTTATATTTATTATAATATATTTTTTTTAAATAAAGCATTTAAATGATAATTTCTGGTGACTTGAAAACATAATATAAATACGCCAGTGTGCACTCACAATGTTGAATGGACTAGATCCATTTGGATACTGGTGAAATCAACCTCAACAGACCTGACACACTATATTTCTAGCCTAGCCTACAGTCCTAATGCACTTAGGCCTATTTTTAGATAAAACAAAATATATATTATACACATAACATGCATTTGGTTTTGTGTTGGAGCTTTGGAGCTTTCCTTTCAATACATTCCTACACTGACACCTTCTGGCCAAATTGGAATGTTATATTGCACTGATTACCTACAGCATCTTGGGTCCATTTTACCAGGCCCACTGGACAAAGTTCTAGCATGGCTATAGACTGGGCATGTATTACAGTATTTAGCTATTATTGTAAAGAAGAATCATGTGCGATCTTGGGATCACGGTTAGGCTGCCTAAATGATTTGATGTGACTATTAGAAAAAAAGACAATCCAAGATAGGCCAACAATATTTCTGGTTTGACTCTTAGCGCTATAAGAGGTAGTAGGTGTGGGCCGATATTCTGTCCTTCTTTCTGAGCTATATCAGTCTTATCTCAACAGTGGCACAGTGGGTAGAGCAGGGTGACAGGTCATTGAGAGTCACTGATTCAAACCCCACTAACTCCTCACCAATTGACATCTAACCCTAACTGCTCCTGGTGGTCAGGTGGTGCCTTGCACGGCTGCTATCCAGTCACTCATCTGTTTATTGCACAATTATCCAATTATGCATGTCACCTGGTATATGAAGTGAAAGGTAGATTTGCATTATCTGTGTAGTAGCCTAACATAGGCTACATGAAGGTTAAGCATTATATTAAATTTGAGTCATCACATTCTATCATAATCTGTACCTCAGTCTCAAATAACATTATGATGACAAATACATTATTTTTGGTTGAAACTTTCCAATGTGGCAAATAGTTATAATTTCATTTTCTCATCATCTGGTCAGGTTTGTTTTGAAGGGGGTGCAACACTGCTGGCCTCATCGGCTGCCCCTATATCTCTCTTTCACTGATGGGCTAGGCTGAACAAGAGGATCCAGATGACCATTGAAAACAATGGTCTTGAAACCACTCGATTTAGAAGTGTATTACTCCACGGGAACTAGAATATGGATTACGACCCTTTTAATGTACTTGTAATTAACAGGAATGGCCGATAAATAAGCAATGTTACATTTTAAATAAGACCACGACATAAAATACTATACATATATACAAATAAAACGATATAACGTTCGCGGAGTGATGCATTATCTTTCTTCTAGTGAGCCGGAGCGTCAGCACGGCGGATACAGAGAAACGGTTTCCTGTCGGTGGCGCTTGGTAAGTCTAAATGGGACGCTTTAAAAAATATGTACAGGAGCTCACATGCATTATATAGTTTGATTATATATTGAACTTAAAATGAGCGCATTTGTAATATGTTGGTTTTACATCTGCTTACAAATTAAATGATAGAGTCGCGTGAGCTCTTTCTTTCTTTAGGAAAGCTAGCCGTTTTAGCTTAGCTATCGTTAGCTAAATTAGTATTTAGAAAAGTATTTGTGGGAGTTATTACATTGTTTTGCTTTACTGAACTCACATGAAATGTAAATGTGTGTTTATGGACTGATGCACACATAATTGGAAGTTGTTTGAACAGTTATATAATTTGAAATGTGCAGCATGTTCTGCACAAAATGTGCTAGCTGGTGATTCAATGACCTCATCAGAATGCGTCCATCATTTAAGAGGCATGTTTATGGATTTCTTGCCAAGTTGTTTACAAATGTAATTTTCAAGCGGTAATACATGCGTCTTTTTCGTTACAGCACACATTTATGCGTGTTGGCTTTTTTATGATGTCACTACATTCTCCGTGCAAAAATATATTTATGCTTTTCGTGCGTACAGTGCATATGAAAGTTCAGTGAGACTGGTGCAGACCGCTGTCTGGCCACGCTCCCCATCGCAACCATGTCTCTCCCAGCTGGCACCATGGCCTTTGCGCCTGCGCCAAGCCCCACTGTGGTAGACCAAACAACGCTTATGAAGAAGTACCTGCAGTTTGTGGCTGCACTCACAGATGCCAACACACGTGAGCCAAGTTTTTATTATTTAGATTAAGATCATGTTCTAGATTACACACATCAGTGCATATATCAGTACATATTCGATACTAAAACATAACTAGTTATGTTGTACTCTAGTGTAAAAAGTTATTTTTGTTTATAGATTTATGCTTTTCAATGCAGTGCAGTAGGGATGTCCATGACTAAGAATTTACATAGTTGATTATGATTGGCAGGTCTTGTCTATCGTCATTGATTGTCAAATCATGTTGTTTTTTTTGTGCTAATTGATCTACAGTAATTTTAGGGTTGAAAAACCTGCAAACTGGTAGTCCATTTTATTATGTCTAGTAGGCTACTCATGCCAGAATACCAAAGGCATATCACTGAGCCAGTCCACACATACGCTTTAAATAAAATCGTAAATAACACTCCATAATAACAAATCTGCAAACATGCTGTAACAAGCCGCAATTTACCTTCTCCAGCTATTTTATTCTTCAGACATAATCCCACTGGAGAGGTGAACTGATTTACTAAATAAATAATTAATCTATACATGATTATAAAATGCATTTCTATGGAAGTCTGTGTCACTAATTGTTCAAAATTAAGATCACTATGTGGGCTGATCCAATCACGTTCATGTTAATAGTTATGTGTTAATATAATCATGTTCAAGGTTTGTCTGATACCTTTTTATGTTCTTACATATTTTTTTTATTCTGCCTTTTATCAAAACTTTTACTGGCACTACAGAAAGTTGTTTTTGCTATTGTCATGTAACATCAATAGTTTTTTATGATTGGTTCAACCATGGATGTTGGCCTATACATTTACTATCTCTGCCATTATGGTTTCATTCATGCACACTAAAGTGATTTATTGATTTAAAAGTATAGGTATTTTCAAGATATTTTTTAACATCGATAGGCTTATATTTATACCAAAATAAGTCTATATATCATGATATACAGAATAGCCTTACGTTAACATCATCACAAATAATCTTAGTTGATGATAACTCTAGATTTGTTTGCTATGTTGTGGCATCTTTTGCTGAAAACATAATCTGCTGTAATGCAGCAGCCATGTGTGTCTAGTGACTTTAAAGAGCAGCTTCATAGACGAATACTGATGTTTAAAACGGTGATGTTTTCAGTCTCAACACCATGCCATCTGGCACAACAGGCATGGGTGGGTGCACACAATGTTAGTTATTTAAGACCTGTTTAGTTTATTATTATCTTACAGTGAGAAGTATCACACTTCATAAAGCTTTGTTTTGCATGGGTGATATGATGAGAGCGATGTCCTTTAGCCCAGACAGAGGTACGTGTGTGTGTGTGTGTGTGAGAGAGAGAGAGAGAGAGAGAGATGTACCTTCTAATCAATCTGGGCGGTGAAAGCCAAACTGATAAGATCTGAGAGCCCCTGCAGAGCAAAGCAGAACTGCAGTGTCAAAAGTATTTGTGTAATGAACACCTGATTAATGACTGCGCTGTTCAACAGCTGATGAGACCAAGCTGAAGATGATGCAGGAGGTCAGCGAGAACTTTGAGGTGGGTTGTCCCTTAGCAATTGACACTCTGATTTTTCTGATTGATTTTTGAGAAGCAGTTTAACATGTTTTTTAATTTATTCTTTATTTTAAATGTCATGGCTAAAATGGCTTCCAAACCACTAGTATGTTCAAACTAGAACAGCTGTTTTATTTATGCTGCCCATTTCAGAATGTGACGTCTTCGCCCCAATATTCGACCTTCTTGGAACACATCATTCCTCGCTTTCTTACCTTCCTCCAAGATGGAGAGGTTCAGTTCCTGCAGGAGAAGCCCACACAGGCATGATTTGTTTGTCTGTTTAGAAGGGGACACATACACATACTCCTCTTGGTGGATTTTCATACTCAGCCAGCTAGAGTGTAAATAGACGTTGATATGTACAGCCAGGTCCTCTACTTATGAGACCATCTCACTAATGACCAGGTCAAAGTGAATGGAGCTGTTTCACTTAGAGCCCAAATTACATTATTTTCTGTTCTGCAGCAACTGAGAAAGCTTGTGTTGGAGATCATCCATCGTATCCCAACCAATGAGCACCTGCGGCCACACACCAAGAACATACTATCTGTAATGTTCCGCTTCCTGGAGGTACACAAGCCTTTTTCTTACCATGCAATGGAAAATGCATCATAATGTTCTTATTCGTATTGCTTAATGTAGCGTGGTACCTGGTGGATAGCCTTAAATTGGTTAAATGCATTGTATTTTATTGCTGTAAGCTTAACAAACACACTGCAACATTCCACCCTCATGGTTACTAACCAAACCTTTAGAATATAACATACCATATTTATTAACTTAGTTGACACTGACTTTCAGATTGAGAGTGAGGAGAATGTGTTGATTTGCCTTCGCATCATTATTGAACTGCACAAGCAGTTCCGCCCTCAGATATCTCAGGAGGTAAGAATACTGCCTTATCACTACAAACCTACTTTATCTCCTCTAATACTTATTGAATGACAGAATTAGATCTGCAGACAATAACTGTTTTGCTAATGTCAGCTCTTTCTGGGTGGGGGATTCACATGTCCTCAGATTCATCACTTCCTGGACTTTGTAAAGCAGATTTACAAAGACCTGCCAAAGGTTGTGGTAAGTACAAATTCCCTGTTCTCCTTTCCATTATACGAACACACTATTTCTCATATGTAGAAATATTGTCAGAAATGGGTAAAAGTGTTTATGCCTGTAATGTAATTTATTCTAGAAGACACACACTTCTGTATAGAATTCTCTGGGAGAAATATGTTAACGGAAAATGTGGCTTTTGAAAGAAAAGAGGCAATAGTTTTGCTTTATAACTGTGGTTGTTCTGCCTCAACACCGTTAGCAGAGGTGGTTACCGTGCTGCAACGATGGGTAAAACGGTGGTGACATTCAGATGAAGCTTGTAACCAGAGCCATGCATGATGTATCCACAAGCACGGTGTTTCATGAATACAGGTTATGTTACTAGCAGATATATCTACAGTAGGATTAAGAGGCTGTCACCTTGGGATATCAACACAGGCTTTTTGTCAGAAACGGACTATCACTAGGGGTGTAACGGATCACTGCACGGTTCGGCACGCACGTGAACCATCGTTCGAGCATATTTATTTTTTATTTCCACTGTTATTTTTGAATATAGCCTAATAAATCTCCAGTTGCCGTTAAGAGACACGTTTTGAAGCGCCGAATGTTGAGTTTTCCCGTGATCAGGGTATTAATCAAATGGGCGGCTTGCTTTGGAAAAAAGCAAACAGATAGGCCAACGCACAAGAGGGCTGAATGCGCACAGCAGCTAAAGTGTCAGCGTTTTCAGTTATCTTTTCTCTGCCGTGCCTTGCACACTGCAAGGATTGCCGTGGGTTTTACCTGCCCTGCCGATACTAATGCAGAGAATGAATCAGCTTCGCGTTCATTGTGCTCTGGTGTGATGCTACGAGCTTTGCTGAAAATCAGCATGCCTGGTTTTCTCAGACTTTGGATCTCTGCTGCACAGCACAGCTGCACAGCACAACCGCACATGTGATATTACTTTATAACCATACAAGCGCCATTTATTTGTTAAAAGTAGGCATAAAAAGTGACAGATTAAAAATTGTTTGATTATTTAATATATTTGGCTGAGCCAACACAGGACTAAACTGTTGCCACGTAACACAAACATTTGCTGCAGATCTACATGCTACTTTGTGTATTTTCTTCCCCCATCCCCTTTGTCTTGTCCTGACGACCATTCATAATTAAACTAAAATATTATTTGTGCAGATATGTAAATCTTTTCTAAACACATTGATTGCATTGCCTTATAGCATCTGGGTCTAGAGGCAACTGAATAAACAAACGCATTGTTCTGTCGGGTGCAGAGCGATGTGTGAGCGGGTCTGCACCATATCCATATAGAACGGGGCGAGAAGTCTAATCGCAGCAATGTGGAAGGTCTAGCCGCTAGCGAATTTCACGCAATGTTTCAGTAGATATTTCTAACTTAGTCGGAATGCTGCTTTGACACTTTTTGCCAACTTTTTTTCTTTTAAATCACGATGCCTGCTCAAAATTGTGATGTCTGTCAGCCATAGACGATGGCATCGTCTATCAGCCCATCTCTAAAGGTTAGTGTAACGAATCGATAGACCAGAGTGACGTCAACTTGTAGTTGTTTTGGCGTGCCAAAACAACAAATGACTGGGGGAGATAGGAGATACAGGTTTTCACCATTCAAAAAAGTTGCTTTGTCTTGCACCATATAACAAAACATAAACACACACACATCAGTTCTCCTGCTACCGCGTAGGAAAGGGGAGGTCTGTAGATGTATTTCATGGTGTTTAGGGGAAACCTGGGACTTATAACATACCTTTCCTGAGATGTAAGTTGAACTTTACTTGAACCGTTGGTTCAGTTGTTTGACCGTTGGTCAAACAACCGCTAACTCCATTGACTGCCATTCAAATAAGGTTCCTATCCCCCAAAAAGTGGTTTTAACTACATCCTGACATCAACTTGTAATAGATTTTCTCTGGTCAATGCTGTTGTCCAACCGACAACAGAGCAGTTTGTAGCTTAGCTTGATTCATGCTCTAATGTTGTTGAGTTCAATGCTCGCAAGATAAATTAGAATGGTGGTTCTTAGGCTGTGGATGGAGATAAGGAGATGGCAGCTGTGGTATTAATGTTATGAGGGGCTATCTACGTCACAGTATCGGCCAAATCAAAGCGGCTTGTTGAAACGCATGCTTTATAACATAGGTAGCCCAAAAGAATCTGACTGAAAGCAGACTTTTCATACATTTTCCTCTTTAACCCATTTAGCCAATGGTGTGGTTATATGCTGTTGCGCAGGCAGACAGTTGTACGTACAAAGGGGACAAACAGCTTTTTAATTAACCTTATTTTGGGACAGTCACCAGATGTTTTCAGTGATTTTGTTAGATTTGACTGGTGATTTTATACATGCAGTTTAGTCTTCCTAAATACTGCCCGGAGGCGGTAGCAGGATGGTTACAGAGCGGCCAGGTGTTCCTGTTAAGGACTTTGCTTAATGCCACAGTGTGTAGACTTGGGGCTTTCACACTTTGGTCAATTGTCATCGAACCCTGGACGGTTCAATTGGGATGGTGTGAAAGCACATTCTGGTGCGGATTAAACAAATGAACTCTGGTCCTTCAGAAATTGGGGGTCTCAATATGTTCCCAACTGAACTCTGGCGCTGTTTACTTTAGGTGTGATCTGAACAAACTATATTAAGCGAACCGAGAAAAATTGTGACATGATCTTGGACCGTTTTCTTGTGCAGGCAATGAACACACAATGTCGAGTCACGGTCAGCGCAAAGAAAAGGTGACAGCACTTATGGTCTGACGTATTTGAGACAGATGTGTTTTAAATTATTCAGTGACCGAATGGTATGGGGTCCAAGTGCTTGGCTCGTCAATGCTGTGTATACATAAAAACACTTTGCCAGCAATATATCAAATTCTGTGACATACTCCAAAAAAGTGCTAGATTATGGGATGTAAAAGACAAGTTCCCCTGGTATGATGTCCTTGTTGCAAAGTTTAGAGGGGACAGTTTGTGTGTCTAAAGCCTTTTTCGTACATGCTGTACAACCCTGCATTTTACGGTTCATGCATGAGGTAATGTGTGAACAGGAACAGGGCCTACAGGTCTACGGGCCTAAATCTTTATTTTTTTAAATAATAATAATAATTATGGTTGTTTTAGATTAGAACACAAATCAAAAATGTTGTAGGCCTATAATGTATTTGTAAGCAATAGCAAATAATTAACATACCAGTGTAGAAGTACGTCCACTCAAACAGGCAGTACGATCATTTTTATAATACATCCATGGGTGGGCCTATAAAATGGGACACATGCTGCATAATATTTTATTTAGAAATGCAAATTGCACGATGCAAACTCAAAAGTAAGGTGTAAACTGAAGTTCCTGTAAAGTTTGATCTGTATAGGGTTATTGGCTGCATGCATAGATTGTTGCATTAGCTACCGCCCTCTGCTGGACTGCTCAGGCTATTGTACTATGCCGGATTAACCACGGCAATTGCAAGAGGTAAATGTCCCTGGATGGAGCTGCATGTCTGAATAGATAAAATCACGATCTGTGCCTTCACGGTCATGCAGGTAATTTACCAGGAACAATGTGTGAAAAGGGCTCTATATTTAACTTTTTCAAATCGATATGCCTACGAATGAAAAGCAGGATAATTTGGTTTTGCTTTAAGATAACGTTCATGTTAAGTGTCAAGACATGGGGTGCTTGATGCTTGCATTTAGAGTAGTGCATGCCAAATTAACAGACATGTTTATACAGTTGCTAAAGTAAACGATCTGGCAACAAGAAGTGATCTGTTACGACGGCATGAAGCCTAATGCATGTGTTTTACTGTACACCATCATGCGTGGATAATAACATTGATAATAATCTACCCACCGGGAAAACATAAAACCGCCGCCAGTATGGCAATGTGGGGCAATGGAACATGTAGGCTATCATTTCCCAGTAACTGTCCCAATCCGACCCTGCTCCCAGACAGATCTCAGGTTGAATGAAATATTGATCCTTTTTCATTCATAATTTGTTTCCACACGTTATCAATCCAGCTCAAAAGTAAATTCTCTGCTTCTTTTCCTCTATCGCTCTCTTGGGTGTTTTGTCTCATGCTGCTTGCATCACATCGCTGCCAGTCAGTCCCTGGTAGCCTATGCCACGTTGTAGACTACGCAGCGTATAAATAAACACAAGGCGCTTCAAATCGAGAACAGTCTAAAAGCAGAGGATTGACAATCACATAGGCTAGATGACACCATAGATATGCGATTATCCAAGATGTTTTGTTTAGATCACAGCTCCCATGATCGCAGCGCCCATGTCAGGATTTTAATTTGTTTTATACAAACTAAGTTTGTAATTATTTTATAAATGTTGGTTTAGTTGGCTTTACTCTACTGCATGTGTCCACTGTAGTTTTTGTTTTCATGAAGAAAAAAAAACGCATCCCCTTCTCTGCTTTGTCCACAAATCGAGTATGACGATCTGACAACTTTGAAAGTCTTGTGTGTGAACTCATTACCAAACCAATTTAAAAAACCAACCAAGTAGCAACTTCACCTATGACCCACCACCAAATCTTCTGAATTCAGGTGTGAAGGACGTGTCCTTAGGGTTTCTGCTCATTCACGACAGTATCAGAAGATTGAAATGCAGAGTAAAAACAACCTGGTAGATTGCATTTTCCCATCCCACACGCTCCTTGTGCCCGTCTCTATCTCTCCACCTGCTTTATCTCACTCTGTGCAATGTGCAGTAGTAACTGACATCATCCTCCTGTGGCCAGGCACGCTACTTTGAGAACCCGCAGGTGATAGCAGAGAACACGGTGCCCTCTCCAGAAATGGTGGGCATGATCACCCCGGTGCTGGTCAAGACGGCTCCGGAGAGAGAGGACAGCGAGACCCGAACGGTAGGCTCGCCCACAAGTGTTTCAACGTCAGTCAATAGCTTCCGTCAACATTCTTAAACGATGTCGTCTGGAACCACTGGATGGCGGTAGCGCACCATGTTACCACACGTGTAAAAGAATAGAAAACAAAGACCTGTTATAGTCAATCTACTCGCCCTATGCACTGAAATTGACAGCTAAATATGCAAGGACACTGTTGTTGGTTCGATCTACAGTGTCAACAGTAAATAAGCATAGGCGTGTCGTGACGTTTGCACCAATGAACACTGCCCGCCTGTTGGTTGATGTAGCTCTGGCTTGTCTCGGTTTGTTCCCTCCAGCACACCATCATCCCACGGGGGTCCTTGTCTCTCAAGGTGCTGGCAGAGCTGCCCATCATTGTGGTGTTGATGTACCAAGTGAGTAATAACTCCTGTTTGGGAACATTATTACTGATCATTTGTATCGCTCATATGTATTGTTTAGACTTTTGTCTGTGAAATGTGTATGGACGTGGTTTTTGAGGAGTGGAGAATAAATGCATTTGTTTGCTGTGTTCCCTGCAGCTCTACAAACTCAACATTCACAATGTGGTGTCTGAATTTGTCCCATTAATCATGAACACCATCATGCTCCAGGTCTCTCCACAAGCCAGGTAGTGCACGTCTGTGTGTGCGTGCGTGCGTGCGTGCAAGCGCATCTAAGAGAGTGGACTTTTAACAAATTTCATTTGCACTTTACAACTTCCAAAATGAGTTTGGGTGCATTTAAAAGAAATCGATATTTTTTTTTTTTTTTTTTTTATTGTTTGTTTATTTTCTTTTTTTTTTTTTTAACCTTCCACTGCATCAAATTCCGTTGATAGTGCTGGTCGTTCAGATGCCTGCCGAAGGTCGAGTTAAAATCCATTCTGGGAGTAAGAATAGTTGAAATGGCAAGGCTAGTGTTTTTATAATTTATTTATATGTATCTGTTCTTTATCTCGCTGCAGATCATCCTCTTTAATTCTACCTTTTAATGAATATAATTTCTATCTAATTGCCACTATTTTATATAAATATTTTCTATTTTTAACAAATATGTTGTGCCAATAAGAGCAAAATGCTATGTATAATTTCTTGGGTTAGGCATTCAGAACAGGAAGGAATGGAGCAGAGTTGATTTAGTAAAAAGCTGTAGTGGTCTGGCGGTTCTGGAGACAGTCTCCACTCTGACGTGCAGTAATGTCTCCTCTCAAAAACAAACAAGTTGCTCATGTGGAGTCAGGCTATTTCAGTCTGTATAATTGCAGCAAAGCCACAACAATATGAAGTGATGAAACGTCGCGTGACATTTGCAAAGTGTGTTTCAATTGTGCTTTTACAACCACAGGCAACACAAGCTTTATAACAAGGAGCTGTATGCGGACTTCATCGCTGCTCAGATTAAAACCCTGTCCTTCCTTGCCTACATCATCCGTATTTATCAGGTACGCCTGTCCCACAGCACCACAATGTCTTTTGGTGTTATTGTCACATACAGATTATGCTCTGAAATGCTGATGCTATATATCAGCCAATGTATCTGCATGCACAGGCCAGTGCAAACTGAACCACTTCTGACATAAAATACAGTGTATTAACACAATGTTAAAATATATGAATACATTTCTAGTTGATAAAACTTCATAAAAAATCATTCCATGAGGTGCCGACCTACACTTTGAAAATTGCAGCTGTGCGTTTTCCACGGCGTGTAGTTGTGATCCCCCTTGACGTTCCTACTTTGTGTTTGCACGGGTGCTGGTGCGCTCAGGACCAAGTGGGGAAGTACTCCCAGCAGATGGTGAAGGGTATGCTGCAGCTGCTGACCAACTGCCCCTCAGAGACCGCCCACCTCCGCAAGGAGCTGCTCATCGCAGCCAAGCACATCCTCACTACGGAACTACGTAGCCGTACGCGCACGCACGCACACACACACACACACACACACACATGCTGTGAGCCAGGAGAAGTCCTGTCCTTCCACATGTAAAGGGTGTCTTACTGCCTGCTCGTAGGAGAGACCGTGTTACTAGAGCCTTTCCTGGACCATCACTAACACCTTCTCACCTGAAGAACACCTAGCTATACCTGTTGTGTTCTCACCAAGGCCATTAGGCCTCCATCATTACGGTGTTTGTGCCTGGGGCTCCGTTGCGCCAAGGTTTTTAGGAGATGGAACAGTTAAGTGTGCGTTCAGTAACCACGGTTATGGTGAATCATAGGCTATTTGGCATTGCAATACACACATGTAAATATTAAAAGTTAGGAATGGGGCATCTGGGATTGAAGATCTATTAAAATAATTTCCTGCTGAAATGTTTCAGATATTTTTGAAAATCATCTTTTGTTTAAGCTAAATCAAATTCTGTATTTGACTTCAAAGACACTAATTGAGATATCTGAGTGACTTGTTAGAAGTGAATGTCTTCTTTGTTTCACAGAGTTCATACCATGCATGGACAAACTTTTTGACGAATCCATCCTGATTGGCTCGGGCTACACTGCTCGAGAGACTCTTCGGTAAGCATGTGCACGTGGCTTGCAGGGTGTGGTTGTGTGTGTGTTCACGCTCTCTTGAGCGCAGTATCTGCACCCTGCGGCCTGTAGTGTCTGATTGCTCCTTCAGGTGCAGGGCAATCACCCTAGCGTGCTAATCAAGCGCAAGCTATTGCTGGTAGCACTGAATTGTAGCGGCGGGCTGTCAGTCTGCCATGCTTGTCTCCCGGGGACAGGCTGCTCATGCAGCGCCAGACACCCTCCCCATAGGTCAAGATGAAGAGCCCCTTGACCGGCCTCTGCTGTCGTCCAAGCCTCCCTCATCAACACTATTGCCGTCATATCCCATTAGCCGTGCATGGCTATCAAGGCAATGAGAGCTGGCAGTGCTTATCAGTGGCAGTTATTATCTCTCTCTCTCTAAATAATCAACCAAGCTTTTCCCTCTAATCTCAAATCTGTTTCAGGTACTACATCTAAATTATGAAACCTGATTTATACTTTATTCCGAGAATTTAAATCAACCCTTTTTGGGCTTCATCTCAAAGAAGAATCCTTTCGTTGTAAGGGTTTAGGGTTTCACAGAGACGACCGTACTTGTGTAGCGAGGGCCAAGCGAAGCAGGGCAGCAACAGTGTATAAATAAAGTGCCTTTGTGAAGCTCTCCGTGTGGCTTGGCTCCCCTGCAGGCCCCTGGCATACAGCACGCTGGCTGACTTGGTGCACCACGTGCGCCAGAGCCTGCCGCTCACCGACCTGTCGCTGGCCGTGCAGCTCTTCGCCAAGAACATCGACGACGAGTCGCTGCCCAGCAACATCCAGACCATGTCCTGCAAGCTGCTGCTGAACCTGGTGGACTGCATCCGCTCCAAGTCGGAGCTGGAGAATGGCAACGGGCGGGACATCCTGATGAGGATGCTGGAGGTAGGGTTAGTCACGATTGGCTGTGGTCCACTGAAGGGGCCCACTAATGCTAATGTAAAACCCCTGCACATGAATGAGTGGGTGAATGAGGTTCTACTGTACAGTGCTTTGAGTGGTAGATAAGCACAGTCCATTCCCATTGCTAGATGACCCCATTGAAGCGCAGGTTTAGGAGATGTAGGCATTGAGTCTAATGGACATGCTGCACACACACGTGTCTCCGTGTCTCCCATCAGGTGTTTGTACTCAAGTTCCACACCATCGCGCGCTACCAGCTCGTCACCATCTTCAAGAAGTGCAAGCCCCAGTCGGAGATGGGTGTGGTGGAGCCGGTGGCCTTGCCGGGGGTCCCGCCGGCCACCCCCACCCCGTCGACCACGCCCGCCCTCCCTCCCCCGGCCCCCCCCACGCCCGTCACCCCAGCCCCCGCCCCGCCCAGCACTCCCTTCGACCGGCCTGGGGAGAAGGAGGACAAGCAGACCGTCCAGGTGTCGGACTGCCGCAGCCTGGTGAAGACGCTGGTGTGCGGCGTGAAGACCATCACCTGGGGCATCACCTCCTGCAAGGCCCCAGGAGGTGAGTCCACAGCCCCGCTCTAGCGGCCCACGGCGGTAGTCTGTGTGTGTGTCTCTCTCTCTCTCGGCGTGCACATTGACTGACCAAGCCTAGTGTGTGTTGTGTTGGCAGACAACCAGTTCATTCCCAACAAGCAGCTCCAGCCTAAAGAGACGCAGATCTACATCAAGCTGGTGAAGTACGCAATGCAGGCGCTGGACATCTACCAGGTAGGGTAGATACAGCAGAGAGCTGTACTCTTCTCTAGGCCCATTGTGCGTTATAAGCCAATATTAATCTGCTGTATTAGCATGGTGGTCTAAAACCCCCCCCCCCCGGCTAGGTACAGGTGGCTAACAACCAGCAGACCTACATCAGGGTGGCCAACTGCCAGGCTGTGCGAATGAAGGAGGAGAAGGAGGTGCTGGAGCACTTTGCTGGGGTCTTCACCATGATGAACCCCCTGACCTTCAAAGAGATCTTCCAAACCACAGTGCCCTACATGGTGGAGAGGATCTCCAAGAATTACGCCCTGCAGGTAGAGGGATGCGTCCGTGCCGACGGTGCGTGTGAGTTGTGTCCGGTCCACCAACACTGCTGACCAGCGTGGTCTCCCTGCCCCCCTGTGTCTCCAGATCGTGGCCAACTCCTTCCTGGCCAACCTGTCGACGTCAGCCCTGTTTGCCACCATCTTGGTGGAGTACCTGCTGGAGAGGCTGCCCGAGATGGGCTCCAACGTGGAGCTCTCCAACCTCTACCTCAAGCTCTTCAAGCTCGTCTTTGGATCTGTGTCTCTGTTCGCTGCAGAGAATGAACAGATGCTCAAGGTAACAATAGTATGTCAGCAGACTATTTCTCTCTCTCTATATGTATGTATGTGTATATATATATATATATAAATAAATAAATGTGTATGTATATATGTGT
>JAODTR010080260.1:0-14846 GCA_025399935.1 Amblyopsis rosae | reverse complement strand
TTATTTACGTTTGCGGTGTTTCGAACAGGCATCGACACAGTCACCTACATGTTCATTCATGGCCATAGATCTAACCGGCACGCCTACGTCTCATCTGGAAATATCACCAGTTAAGATGGTCACCACTTAAACCGTAACACCGTGTCACCGTTAAGGAAATAAAGGAGAAGGAAAGGAAACAAAAGCCTCTGGGTTAAGGCTTGTATCGTCACACTTACATACCTTATAGTAAACCAACTTCATGAAAACAAATGTATTGTTTATCCAGCCAGGTTAAACTCTGTATGTAATCATGTAGCATAGCTTCAAGCAGCTGATCTCATTGTATCGGGCTGTGAAAATAGGACTTCCGTGTTTTTCAAAATAAAACGTACATCTAAAAAATGTTCAGCTGAGTCTACCTGATTTCTATTCTGATGTAGAATGATAGTCTACCTATTTGCAGTGTGAACCAGCAGAGAAACACAATATAACCTACCTAAATTTACATTTTGATTCAATACATGAATATATAAATAATAAATAAGCAAGCAACTAGGTACTTATGACTTAAGTTAATTTGACTTGACTATATAGCATTGGAATTATACTTTGCGGGATGTTGTGATGTAAGCCTACTCATAACAATTTATAAAATGAATAAATCGAGATATGGTTTAATATGTTTAATTATGAATTAGAATTTCTGCTATGAAATTACGTTGGAACTGTGGAACTGTGGAAGCCCTCAACGTGCCTTGCAAAAATACATTCAGATTCTGTTAAAAGGAAAATATACATTGTCAGTGAAGCCATGGCCAGTGTGTGTGACATTCAGGGTACAGGGAACTGACGTACAAATAACATCTTACTCATTGTTGCTGGTCAAATAAAACAATTTCATCAATTTCAGTGTTACATAATAAGAATAATGATACAGAAATAAGAATATTACACATATTTGAGATGATTGTGATGATATTGTGTTGTAACTTCTCTGTTCTTTATTTTCATATCTGACCCGTGCATGCACTGTAGTCGTGTGTGTGCGTGTGTGTTTGTGTGTGTGTGTGGCCCACAGAGCATTTGTTTTGGTTTCACATGCTAATGGTGATACATTTGCAATGCTATGATGCATTATATAAATGATAACAGGCTGAAAATCACAGGACTGACCCGTTGTGGGGAGTTAAGTCAGGAGTGTGAGAGATGTGTGAGCTTCCTTTCATATTGAACTCAATGCTACCTGACAGTAACATTCCCTGTCAGGATAGGTTCCCAGTGCGATGGACAAATATAGGCATAATAGGCTGAAAACACACAGGACTAACCTGTTGTGGGCCCGGTTAAGTACGAATTTGAAATATTTGTGCGCTTCTTTTCACAATAGAGAGGTGAAACTCTATCTGACAGTAACAATAATGGGCAAATGTAGGTGTAATTGGCCAAACATGTAAGAAATTGCCTGTTGTGGGGAGGTGTCAGCAGTACATGAACTTGAAAGTTTCCTTTCGTATTGTTGAGATATTTTAATCAAAAGTGTGTAATCTATATTTAAGTACCAAAAAAATTCATAATACAAAATGTCAAATTTTCACTAGTGCATAAAGTTCGACCGCCCTTACCCCTGTCCCAAAACGGGCTGGCCGGTGTACCAGGCAACTTCGAACTGAAAATCAGTCCCAATCCAGCCCTGGTTATATTTTTTCCATCACAGACTAAAATGTTTACTGCTAAATTAGCCTTTGATAGGCGCACAAGGCAATCCGTGTGGTCTGAGAATTACTGTGGCATTTACATCCAAATAATTCCCCTTTTACAGTAGTCATTCTTTTATTTAGTTTACAGCATACAAAACGTAACAATATGACTGCAAAATAATAGAGCTGAAATTGATTACCAGTCAATGTAATCATTTTATAGAAGACAATTAAATCACAACATTTACATTTTTATTTTATGATCTCACAGGAAAAACTAAGAAGACATTTATGTTGCAAATATCTGAAAGTAGTGGTTGTACCAGACACACTGGTTGTACTCAATATCACATTATAAAAACCACCATTTCAGAAACACTGTTAACCAAACCCATTAGAATGTAGGAAACGTTTTAAAGTAGAGTGAGTGCTGAATGTTTTTTTCTTTCTTGACTAGCTCTTGAATGTACATATTTACACCAAACAATCACCTTACTTTCATGAAAAGAAATATTTTGTGAAGAGCTTTTTTTAATACTTAATGGCCAAGAATCAGGACAATAATCAAAACAAGTCCAACACAAACAGATATGTCGAATCACAAGCTGCAGTTTTCAGTACCAATGGGATGACTTTAATGCAAAGCATAAAAAAAGAATATTCCAGTATATAAAGTATAAGTGAATCATGCTGTTGTCTAGGCAACAGACCGTGGCAACACACCCTGAGAGATCGGCTGAGACGAAAGCTATGGGAAATGTTGCATGAGAAAATAATTTTTCCGGAATGTACACTACTCCTGACATTACTAATGGACCCTAGTCACAGCCGTGCAGGGTAAACAAAGGATCACTAATACAAATGAAACACGTTTTGATTTAGGTGCAACAGTCTGAAAGCTACATGGACGAATTGCCATTAGTTGCTCATTGCACCTAAATTACACCTAAATCAAACAGACCCATAATCCATTTTATGAGCCGTGTTTACATTGCAGTGGCAAAGTTACTGTCTGATGCACGGTGACTATGTTTCTGCGGTGAGACGGGCGAGAAAGGCTTAAACTCCTTTTGTTTGACTTGCACTGGGCTTACAATACCTTTGCATCCCCTCTCTATTAGATTATGGGAGATCAGAATACCTGCCCGTGCCTTTAAAGGCGGTCTAAGAGCGGGCTTCGTTTGTATTTGTTTGAACACCGGCGGCTCTGCTGAAGGGGGTGCAGAGACCACACCACGACGTGCTGGGCAGCATTCCTCCATTGCTGTACACACAGAGGGTCTTGACCACAAGTGGGGATAGGGGTGTGGGTGAGGGGGAAGAAGGGGGTCCCTCATTCCGGCTGGGGGCTGGAGTTCCAGGAGAAGATACTCGCAAGCCGGAAGCCCGAGTTCCTGCGCCCGGGGTCCGGCAGGGTCAGGGTCTCGGGAGCTGACTTCTTCCGGGGCCGGTCTTTGGGCACGGACAGGAAGTCGGGCGCCTCCGTGGACAGGGGTGTGGACGGAGCGCTGTTGGTGCCGCTGCGGGCTCTGGACGGCAGGGCGGTCTCCGTGATGGCGATGGCGGGAGGGAAGGTGCCGATCTTGAGGTTGGTAGCTTCCTGTGTGGCTCGTTCGTACTCCCTGACCTCCTCCATGGTCATGTCTGGGTGAGGGAAGTGCACACAGAGAGACATCTCAGCTTGTGCTCTCATTGACAGTATTCTGTGTAATACCGTAAAGACAATAACAATGCAAAGGAAGCAAAGGAATTGTATACTTGTATATCTTTTGGCTGCCTCTTTGCTCTCTCTCTAGATTTGGTGGCCGTGCTGTAGGGACTCGCCAAGAAATTAAAAGAATGTATTTTCTATTTCTATTGAATGTAAATACAGTGTGTGCATTACAGGCCTGTTTAAGTGCAGGCCACGGCTAAACAAACTAATATCCATTGAAATACACCTGCCAATGTAATCTTCTGAGAAACACCGTAACCATGAGACTTTGTAAAGGGCAGTTGAACTGCCTGGCCCATCAAAAGGGTATTGGCAATAATGTACCAGTATTTATGCTGTTAGGAAATATATAGATGTACATAGTGTATATGTAAGGTCCCTTACCCCGCCCTCTCTGCAGCAATATTCAGTTATGCTAAATATCATATTCGTCCCCATATCAACCCCAACACAACCAACGCCCAACATACCAATCCACTCATCCACCCAGGCGAAGGCCTGCCTGTGTCCTAGCAACAGGACATCCCGAATCACCTGGATGGGGTACAAAAAAACAAACCAATGGAAAGAACAGTTGGGTGTTAACGGTGGAGGACAATGGAGGGAGACAGATGGGCAGACGGACAGAGGACAGAACATGAGTCAGAGGACATTTTAAAGGCTCTTGAGAGAGTGGGAACAAAGTTCTTCAACACTTTTACTCTCATCCTGAGAGAACAATGATGAATATGAGTCACTTCTTGCTGTGACCATTATGAGTAATTGCTCTTGTGTGTGTGTGTGTGTGCGTGTGTGCGTGCGTGCGTGCGTGCGCGTGTGTGAGAGAGACTCTGTATACCTCAGGCAAGGAGAGAAGTTTACCCAGGGGAAGCACAGAGCAGAAGGTGAAATAGAGTTTGGTAAAACGTCATTTGGAGTATATGTTCCTTATAGGGAAGGTCATTGAAAGTGAGATGACATCAGTGAACGTGTAGATGTTTTGCAGGGGAACATTGGCCATTATCAATTTGAGATCAAATTTCAATAGGGAGAAAATATATGAGGAAAATACAGCAGGGCGTCTGCAAAGCACACATGCACCCTGCACGTACTGACCTTGTGTACAAATTGCTCCACGCGCGACTGTAGCCCCCACACCTCAAACTTCACGCTGACCAGCTTGTAGGAACACATAATGGGGTCCTGGGTGTCAATCCAGCCTTGTTGGAGCACACCGCGGTTGGTCTTCTCCGATTTAAAGCACCGCAGGTCCTGCATGAGCACACGTTGTATGAACAGAAGAACGCCGTAAGAAACACCATGGACAAGAAAGAAAGATTTATGAAGTATGTCATAATTCTATGGAAATTCTTTGTTAACAAGCACACACACATGCACACACACCTATTCATATTCCCCCATCACTGGTACACACAAACACATAAATGTTTTTTTATGAACAATAACTTATCAGTGAGGGTCTTTATTAAAAAGCTTGACAAGCATTAATCACTGCTCCATAGACTAATTATGCTAGTAAACATTTTTCTGCTTGTCTCAATATGATGTGTATGTGTGTGTTGTGCAGGGCGACAGGTGATCCAGAAGTCGCTGGTTCCATCCTGGGCTGGGCTAACTCCTCACCAAGTGTTGAGGTGTCCTTGAGCAATACTGCACTGCGCTTTGAGTAGCCGGAAGGCTAGTAAAGCGTTATAAATGACATCCATTTACCATTTATTTACCATAAAGATTTCAGTCCATTTCTGTTTTCCCTGTTCCAAGACTTTACTAAATGTACTGGCCTTGATAGATACAGCATACAATAGGTTAAGGCACAATTATTAACAGCTAGTCTGAAGGAGCCATGATTTAATTTATTTATTAATTAATTATAGTTCAGAGGTATCCAGCCAACACCCAGGTGCCTTTGCAGACAGACTAATGTATTTAGCATCCACACTGTGGCTGCTTCTCCAACATTTCAAACAGTGATAATTAACATCTGTGATGCTGTGCTCTGAAGGTGTCACAGCTCCCCAGACTCAGGGCTTGTGGTTACCATCAGTGTGGGATGGGGAGGCTATTCCATTAGAACTATTCAAGGAAGTGAAGTGTCTTTGTCTGGTCAGGAACATCATGTGTAGCCACACGTTTCTCCCTTGATGCGCACATTGGATTATATATATATATATATATATATATATATATATATATTCTCATAGAAAATGTTAGTAGCTTTACATTTCTGTAAAGCACAAGAAAATGTTTACCTGGCTATGTTGACTTTTAAGTCCTTCAAGCATCAGTGAAGGCCAGTCTAGTATTTTCAGATAAGATAAGGGTAAATAGTTATTGTTTAGAACTGTCTTAGGGTTTAGAGTTTATACTTTTGTGATTGAACTGAATGATCTTTCTCTAGACCAGGTAATTTAATTAAAGGACAGAAGGTGTGAAGAGAGCAAAGGCTATATAATCAAGTAACAAAGGGTTTTTATTTTACTCAGTGTAATGTCAGTGTGTCTGTCTCCTTGGTTAGACTAGCTGAGATGATCTGTATAATGGTCTTTTTATAAAGATAATACATGAATATACAAAATCTTGGTAAGATTAAACAGAAATTGCCATCACAATATATACTGTATATATATGTATACATGTATGTATACAGTACGTATATATCTTAATCAGATGTATATTCAATGTAAGATGAACATTATTATTATTATTATTATTAATAATGATCATAAAATTATTATTATTCATAATAATAATAATAATAATAATAATCATCATCATAATAATAATAATATATGTGTATATTCAATGTAAGATGTCCTTGAGTTTCTTGAAAGGTGTCTAGAAATTAAATGTATTATTTATATTATGATTATTATTACTACTACTACTACTACTACTACTAAGTATTATTATTACTACAATTATTAATATTATTAATAATAATAATCATAATTCTAAGCCTGTTTCCTGATTTACCATCCAACCTGGCTGGTGTTTTTCCTGTGGTTGTAAAGTACCTACAGTCTGAGCCATGAGTTAATTCTTATACCATTCATGTCCATGTAGCATCAGCATGAGGCTCAAGGCTTCGGTCACGTAGTAATACTAGTTTGGAGTAATAAGAATGTCAAGGAACACAGACTTAGTGCTCTCTAGAGCCACTGATGGCCATCATCCTCTCTCTCAGTTGTCATGGGTACTACAATGCTATATACTCTATGCAAATCAGCTGTAACACACACACACACACACACACACACACACACACACAGTAGCACTATCAAATCCAATCTCACAATCAATTAATCTTAATATAAGCCCCCACCTGCCTTCCTTTTTACAGACCAGGACTACATGCAGACTATTTTTAGCAACCTGGAGATGAAAAGCAGCTCACCATAAAAGTCGGCTCAGCCGTGGGGAGTCACTCATAAAAAAAACAATGTGGCATCCCGACCCCTAATGTCTAATAATAGCTGAACACACACACACAATATATATAAAAATGTCATTTCACCATATCTCATATCGGTCACATCCCCCACATGCCCACACAGATCTTTCCACTCTGTCACTCTGAGAGACAAATCATTAGCTGGTAAGAGAAAATAAGGAGCAGGGAGAAGATTTCCAGTTCACCGACCCTCCGGCTGTCCTTTCCCTCCTAGCCTCTATTCTCATGCAGTCTCTCCACGATTATACTGCCTACATGCTCACAATTTGACTCACAAACCAGTGTTACGAAGACATGGCGCTTCTGGGATGTCAACGCTTGGGTGCAGGGCACTCTTCCCTACCCCTCCCCCAAAGCACAAACTACACCACTCTCTGTCTCCACCCTCACTGTACAAACACAATTATATTATTCTGTATATTAAACATTTATATATAATATTACAGTATGTAAAAGCTCTGATGCAGCATTATGCCATTATGCCTGATGGTGGCACTGTGACACCCTCCCCGCTGCTCACACACACACACACACACGCGCGCGCACACACACACAAACGCACTCACATGCACATACACACACAACTCTCAAGCCATCATCAACAAGAAAAGATAGAGCTAAAATGGATGTGATGTGTCAATCATATACACACACACACATACACCATTTGTGCATTTTCCTACTCGTGGACATGTACATGAATGTCACCAGCGTCAGCTGCTTGTTGCCATCAGCTGAGACACACACCACCCGTACCATGCACAGCGCACAAATGTCCGCCACATACACTGCTGTGTCTCATCCTTTCACTCACCTCTGACTCCTTGTAATGCCTCTCGGGGATTTCGTCGTACGCGATGTCCACAAAACACACTTCAGTGTCCTCATCCCTGGGCTCGCTGCCAAAGATCTGAGGGGGGAATCGCTGAAAATCATACACTGACAGGATGATCTACAGTACTGCACTATCGTTTGGGATTTGTTTAAATATATGCACTGTTTTCCCTGAAAGCTCGGAAGTGTTTCAACTTTAGAGGTGATTCATGCTGAGAAGAAAAATGTACAAACTTCTAAAAGGATGTGACGAAAGAGACACGCTGGAAATCTATGTGTAAAAGTATGTTGCATGGGTTTACACGGGCCTTACGCTCATTAAAAACACAAAACTGTTGCTGGTTTGTGGTATTATGGTGCATGACTCAGCCAGGAAACAGTGCTGACTAGTTATGCCTTCCTTGGAGAAAGCACTCACAGTCAGTCTTTCATGCATCATAAGCAGGCAGGATGTGCCAGTAAATCTTGAATACAGATACGAGTGGGAGAGGAAATGGTCTGAAAAAGCAAAACTGAGCAATAAAAGAGAGATTTGTAAAGGAAGGAGCATCAATGACGGTGAAAATTTCTGTGGACTTTTTTTCTTCCTGAAACACTTCAACTCTAATCGTCTTTGGCCAGCACTATTGCCATTTTTATTTACAACCTGTATTAAAGGAATGCTGCAAGAATGAGAAGGTTTTCACAAAAGCCAATTTCACTGACATCACTATAAACCACAGCGTGAGAAACTAATTAGTGGAATGACTGGTATGTGTGATGATTGGTTGTAAATTAAACCTGCATACTTTCTTTATATCACATCGAGCACCACTAATGTAACAATACCCCGGTTTACCACTAAGGGGCGCTGTGATCTTAAGCGTTGAGCCACGGAGAGGCAGGATTGCATAACTTCTCAGACTGCCCCTTGTGCCATTCAAACAGCACGGCGTGTCACTGCGGGTGAGAATAATCACAAGGCTTTCATAGATGGCATTCTACTCCAAATCTAGGAAGAGCTTGTATCGCTCAATGTGAAAGTCTTTCCTGACAGGGGTGTGTGCGTGTGCGTGTCTAAACTGTCTATGTTCGACGTTGGGTGTAAAGGGTGTGGGTGGTACTTTGGCCGTCTGCACCTGTGGTTCAGTGCCACAAGTTCTCTTTCATCAGAACTAATCACCTCCATGTAATGATATGAACAAATCAGTGTAACGAGAAAGTTTAAAATGTGCAAGAGGCTGATATAAAGAGAAGGCGTGGGCTGGGGATGTACAGCCTAAAATACAGTATATACAGAGAGAGATCTTTGAAATAGCTGTAATGATACATTCATGTAGCTGCTGTGTCTTTGCATTAGTTAGAAAATACATCATATTATATCATGTATGTAGTCTAACACGGTTAGGATATATTATTATTGTGACAGTGTGCTATGGTGATTGTGATAGCCAAGTGATATTCATGTTATGTAATAAGTTTAAATGCAATCCCAGTTTTACATGAATAGCATATGAATAGAAAATTTCTATTATTAAAAATAAAAATATTAGAAATGGGCCTGCTCTATTATCTAATCTAAATACTCTATTTATGAAATGTATTCTAATGTATACTATACTATAATATACTAAAGCATATACTATAGGAAACCTATGTGTAATATAATGTGATACCATGTGTAATGTAATCTGTATGTCTAATTGAATATACCATGTAAAGAACACAAAAGTAACAATCTAGTCGTTGTGAATTCAGAAATGCACGACACCAGCAGCACGGAGCGAGAGCAATAATAGACAGGTGTGGAACGGCGGACTGACAAGCGTCGATCTAACGAAGACTGAGCGTGAAATGTGAACCGACACAACGACCGGGCGACAACCGACATCGCTTGAATTGTGATGTTGAGAACCCCCCCTCCTCTCTCTCTCTCACCCAGACATACACACACACACACATATCTATACTCACGTTGTCATTGCTCCCTTTGTTGTCTTCGTACTTGGTCTCTATGTGGATGGAGAACTTTGGGAGGAATGAGCACTAGAGGAGTTTAAAGGGAGAAGATGGCTCACATGAGGTTCTATGGGCAATGATTTTCTCATTTGGCTATTAATAACTTCTCCAACCGAAGAGTCCCTTAGCTGGACTAGATGTGTTTTTCTTCGATAGAATACAATGATGTACAGAACATAAATGCACAATTTAATGATTT
This sequence comes from Amblyopsis rosae, assembly GCA_025399935.1. Classification (NCBI taxonomy): domain Eukaryota; kingdom Metazoa; phylum Chordata; class Actinopteri; order Percopsiformes; family Amblyopsidae; genus Amblyopsis; species Amblyopsis rosae. Next base: position 4,971 of record JAODTR010080260.1, on the reverse strand, counting down.
CAGAAGAGTAGGCTATTACATAACATTACAATTTTGAGCAAATTTGGAAATGTCAGTGCTTTATAAAATGGTTTCATATTCACACACACACCCTGAAATACCAGGACGTAACACCAGGGGTACTTAAAGTTATTTGTGCGTGTGCCTGTGTGGTATATTGCTTTAGTGCTTTGAATAATAATAACTATTCTCTCCCTCTGAGAAGTTACAGCCTCCGCTATCAAACAAGCCTCACCCCACCCATCCACCCACCTGCATGCACACGTACACACACACACACACACACCCCCACGCACACACACACACACACATTACAGTTGATTACCATTAATTTAAGCACTTTGATTAGATCAAACATCTGCACTTCCAGTTATTATAAAAACCCAATGCCTTTTAGCTGGTTATTCTGTGTGTGTGTGTGTGTGTGCGTGTGCGTGCATGTGTGTGCGTGCGTGTGTGCATGTGCATGTGTGTGTATGAGCCCACCCCAGTGTCACAGTACAATCGATAGATTGATTGCCCTGCAGCACTGAAAGGGAAGAGCTATAGACATGGCATGGGAGCTGGGCGCGCGCGCGTGTGTGTGTGTGTGTGTGTGTGTGTTCCTGTTCTTCCTGTCATTACTTGCAGGGTGGCTGTACTTCATATACCTGGGTCAGCACCTTGGCCCAGCGGGGTTCGGAAGTAAGGGGTGACTTGGGAAAGTGGGAAAGAGAGGTAGAGCAGTGTGTGCGTGCGTGTACAAGACACATTAGCCTTGCCGTGCTTGATCTGATATAGTCAATGTTGTTTGTGTTTTATAACACATTATATTGGATTTTGAGGAGGACCACTTTACAAACGTGCTATCCTCCGGGATCAATACTCTATTATACAGTGTGTATATCTCTCCATCATTTGCCAGAAAGACACATTCAATATCACAATGATCAAAAGTGGTAATTATGCCATATTATTGTTTTGCGGTGATGACTGGGAATCTATACTAACATGGGCTCTATGTTGATGCGGCATTGCTGAACTAAACCTCCCATGATATTTTGCTGGGAGGAGGGGGGGGGGGGAACGAAATGGTATGCATGGTAATGCCCTCATACTGTGATTCACTGACAGTGGTCTTTTACACCTTGTCCGGGACTGGACACGATGGCCTTAGATTACAATGGCCTTCCTACCACTGTTAATTGAGGATTTAGCCTGCTTATTTGGTGTTTAGCAGCTGCATTCTGCATGCAGTCATATCAGTGAGATTTGACTTTGACTTGTCCCCAGAGGGAAATTCATTTTCACAGCACTGTAAAACATACAGTACATTATATTGTACAATATACCATAAACAGCAGACAACATCGGTAAGAAGCACATGCGAGAGCTCTTCATCTCTAGGCACCTTGTTCAGGGCCTCTATGGCTGCAGGTACTAGGCGTGTGGAAATGTTCCTTTAATGTCCCAAAGCAAATCATGTTCTTGGCCAATCAAACAGCAGGTAATCTGTTCAGAGTGATAAAGGGGGGATTAATCTTTGTGTCTTGTCTTAACACCTAAAAGAACCCCTAGTGGACAGTGGCATAAATTATACGCAACACTTAATTAAACACCTCAAGGCATAAGATTACATAAAATAATTAAACCCCTATAGTGCACTGCTCATTGCTTATTAAAGAGACATTTTCCATTTGGTTAGCTAGTGATGTGTGCAACACACAATTACAAACTAGACATAGTTTGGCCCATGCAGGCTTCTGTCCACGGTTTGCATATAGTGCTCACGATTCCCAGGCTTTCCATACATGGCCCACTGTGATCACTGAATAGCCCCTGGCTTCATAGGAAACAAACGGGCCCTTAATGAACACTCCCACCGGAGATGTGATTGATGGTTTTATTGCTACATTTCCCTCCATTTCAATCTATCTGAACCTGATTCATTGTTCTTGTACACAGGCTGCTCTCCAGCTAGCTTGCGTGCGTGTGTGCACACGCGCTCGTGTGTGTGTGTGTGCGCGTGCGCGCATGCAACATGATATGGAGATATTGACAATACTCACGGTGTACTCTGTCCATATTGCCAGCAGGATCCATCATTATAATGATGGTGAAACAGAGAGAGAGAGAGGGTCAGTTTTATGCTTTCATGCCTTGGTGATCTTTGTATATGGTCTAAATCTATTCTTCTATTTAATGTCTTCTCTCAATTACCAGTTCCCACCCACCAACCCTTACATCTCTCCATCTCTGCCTGCTGTCTGACCACCTGTGTTCACATCACAGGATTGTTTTGGATGAAAGAATGGTTGGCTTTCCCTTTGGCCTCTCAGTAAGCCCTAATGATAATAATAATAATCATCATCATCATCACCAGCAGCAGGCGACCAGGGTGCTAGAAGGCTTGAAAGGGGGCCTTCTGTTTGTATTTTGTTGCATCCAGTTGTTTCCTTTAACGTGTATTCCGCCTGGCGTTAGTTTCTGTGTGAGTGACTCTCATACACATAAACCCTGACACCAGGAGTCTCCTCCTGTTCGATCTCACCTGTGGCACACACCAGACTTTAATCGTTCACTCCTTTATTCTATTCTGTGTGGATTAACTGTGTGGTAGGGTAATGTATGTTTTGGTTTATGTTTTGTTTGTTTTCCATTATTGATTCAGCACATTGCACCTGTATATATATATATATATATATATAAATATATATATAATATATATTTTTTATAAATAAACAAAAAAGATGAGTAAACGATGAAGGTACAATTATTAAGCATCTGTATTCCTGAGCTGTCTGCGCACACGTAACACACACACACACACACAAACATAACTGTTTTTCTATCACACTATTGGAAAAAGGACGATTTAATCTTTGGAGATTGCGGATTGTTTTTGTCAAGTGTATAATATATTCTTTCTTCCCGTACACTTCAGAATTGTAATTGCATTTCTGCGGGTAGTGTGGCTATGTCAGGACATACCGTATATAGTGTACAATGCTAGTGGAACATTACCTGTAATAGTGTAGGGGTAATAATTCCAAGCCTTCTCTGTCACATAGAAAATCTTTGGGACTACTGCTCTGGCCCAGCTTGGGAGCTTGCTGAAAAGTAGGGGTAAACAGAGAGCATTAGTAATTGAAGTGTACAAAAAGGGAACAAGGGTGAATGAAAAAGGCAGAAATGTAGAGACACAATGGTTTTTCTGTAAGGGAATCTCGTCAAATATCTCCATAGTTTCTTTGGCCCTACCACCCAGAGCACACGATGTGAGGCGGCCAGCTGTGATAAGCTGTAATGCAGGCCAGGGAAGGCGGCCATGATGACTCCTACAGCAGCAGATGATGCCGATAATGGCCAGAACCCTGCGGTGGCATTTTTCCCTTGCTGAAGTACATGGAGGGTATAGAAAACTAGCTCGTGTGCTCAGCACAAATTTACGCAAGGCTCACAGTTTAGAATTCGGGCGTCTTGTTCAGAGTCATAATCAAAATGCAAAAGTGGCTAACACTTCTCAAACTATCCTCGACCGCTCCCTGAACAACAACACACTTAGCAGTAATTCAAACATAAACAGTAAGCTCAGCTGGTGCAGAGATATGGGGCTCTTGTGACACTACAACACAATCAGCAAGCTAGTCAATGACACTTATATAGTATAATAATGATTGGATACTCAATTTCCCATAAAATCCCTATATTGTATAATGGTATAGATAGAGAGATAAAAGAGAGAGAGAGAGAGAGAGAGCAATTCCCCCTTGGGTCTCTATCTATGATGGGCTGTCAGCCCTAACACTTGTCAGCCACACGCACATACATACACGCACACACATACACACACACACACACACTGACTGCAGCCTCAGCATTGTAGCAGGTGGCTTGTGGGCGGTTTAGGCAGACAGTGTGATTTAGGCAGAGTGTCCAAGAGTGACTGCTCAAATTATCCATCACTTACACACGCATGACCCCCCCAACTCAGCCCCCACACACACACACACAGCACACGTACAAGTGTTGCATATGCACACTGCATCTCTACTGAAACGCTTCCTGACAAAAACGTTTCACAGATGGTAGACATTTTTTGAGCATGTGTCTCTGCCTGTGATTTTCTTATCCTTCACTTTGCAATATATGAACACTACCTCAAGCACATGAAATTTATTTTGTCATCATCATCTGGGCTTATCATCTCATCAACCCAAACGTCATGTGAGAGATGTCATGTGTACTGCACTTGATTTATAATGAAGTAGCAGGGCTATATGTTGTCTAGTCATTTGAGAGTGGGCTAAAGTGTTTGATTATACTGTAGAGTTGAGTTCATCCATGAAAACACATTTAAAGTCAAACAAAACAAATTGAATTCGTCCACAAACATCCTTTTGCACCAATGGGGTCACATGAAATATGCTTAGATTTAATTAAAGGGACAATCCAAACCACAGATTTGTCCACTGTGTATATAGTGCCCACCAAAACACAAACGTCTATTCGCTACTGCAAACTATGGTGTGTTTGAAAACTGGGTTGGGGGAAGATCAGGGAGGACGGGTGAGACTAATGCAGTGCTCTGGGGCACCACAGTAAAGTGCACAATGTTGTTTCTCTAACGACTGCTAAATAATGTAGTATTGCCCCTAAATATACTATTTAATGTACCTTTTACAGTGGCCTGCACCCCAGCTCTGAACCTGACTCCACCCACTATACAACTTTGAGAAACGTGTCAAGGAGCTGAGTGAGGGGAGGGGATGAGAGGGGGAGGGTACTGTAAACCAGCCAGGTCCTGGGGTGATTTTTTAACAGATATGAGGTCTAGATCTGTTATCAGCACATAAACTGCAGATTTTAAAAAAACAGGAATTATGTCAAAAGATGGTTTACATTATGAATTACCCTTAAAGGGATAGTCAAGGGAAATCAGTCATTTTAGTCTTAGCATGTCATTAAAGGATGTAGAGGCTTAATATAAAC
>JAODTR010080239.1:3062-14847 GCA_025399935.1 Amblyopsis rosae | reverse complement strand
CATTGAAGAAAACTGCTTTTCTTTCAAAAATTAGGAAATTTCTAAGTGACCCCAAACTTTTGAACGGTAGTGTATGTCTATCTGTCTGTCTGTCTGAAACCTCCTCAGGTTTTGAAATGGCGGTTAGGTTTAACCATTTGTTTTCTGTACCCCCACCCACCCCGTTCCGCCCCCCTTCTCCCACACACACACACACACACCGCCCACCCACCCTGCAGAGAAGATTGAGAGGACTGTGCAGATCGAGGCTTCGACCGTCGAGATCGAGGAGAGAGGAGTGAAGCTTCGTCTCACTGTGGTGGACACCCCTGGATATGGAGACGCTATAAACAGCCAGGACTGGTACGCATGTGTATGAGTGTGTACTGTACGTGTGTGTGTGTGTGTGTGTGTACACGTATGCGTCCGTGCGTGGGTACTGGGAGGATTGGGAGTGACCTGCAGTGATAATAACTCTGGAAGTGTTTCCTGTGTGTTCCCTCCGTCACACCCATCAAAAACATGTCAGGTTCACCCTCCAGTCAGTGCTGTTGACCAGACACTGACATCAATCTGGAGTTGGTCCCCGGGCGCCGCACGAGTGGCTGCCCACTGCTCCCTTCACGGATGGGTTAAATGCAGAGAATTAATTTCTCCTAAGGGGGATTAATAAAGTATGATTTCTTTTCTTTCTTCTTTTCTTTCTTTCAAATACAACTCCCTCTATCAGGTTCCTTCCAAAGTTTCACGTTTTCTACTGTGTGTGAAGGCGTGCATGTGTGTGTGTGTGTGTGTGTGTGTGTGTGTGTGTGTTCATGTGCAACATTCTCATGCCAGTGGTGCAGATGTATCCTCCCCCTCCATTCTCTGCACGTCCCAGCTCCATTTCCTGTTGTGTGTGTGTGTGTGTGTGTGTGTGTGTGTGTGTGCGTGCGTGCGTGTGTGTGTGTGTTTTAATCCTTGTACCTCTGGGCCCACATAATCCCTAAAGCCATGTTGAGGGGGGAAAGAAATATGCTTGCACTGTCCAGAATCTATTTAATAACCGTACATTTTGTGGCTTTTCATGGCTTATGATTTTCAACAATAATATTTGAGCGTAGAGCCAATACGGGAAAGGCATGCGCTGTTTGCAGTTGTGACATTCCTGGGGACTAGTCAAGTGGTGCTCTACATCAAACATCATTGGTTGGTCTAGTGACCCCAGTGGTGGATCCACCATGGATCCTTTAAAGGCATAGTCAGCGATTTTGTAAGATAATATCTCCTCACGGCAAGCTAGATGCCCGTCCCGCACTGAAATGATAATTCGGTGTTTCTACGCAGCTCTGGGTCTGTAACTGGGTGGATGTCAGTCCGTGGTCCTGTTGAATACCTTCATGTCTGCATTAGCGGTTTTGGGTGGTGTGCCACTGAGGAAGGCACCGGCCATTTAGACCCGACGACTTTGGCCTGCTGACCCCGAAGGAAATGGTTGTTCAACACCCTTTTCAGAACACTAGTCTCTGCACGAGTCCCATTTCCTGAGTGTCCTTTTTACAGTCGTTTAGGTCCGCGCTCAGCTGGCATCGGCTGTATCCGTTGTATAATGGTGTTTTAATGGAGGTTTTAACTGTCTTCCTCTATTACCGACCTCAGCTTCAAGACCATCATCCAGTACATTGACAATCAGTTTGAGCGCTACCTGCACGATGAGAGCGGCCTGAACCGCAGGCACATAGTGGACAACAGGGTGCACTGTTGCTTCTACTTTATATCTCCATTTGGACACGGGTAAGCAACACACACGCGCACACACACACACACACACACACACACACACACACACAGCATGCTGACCTCCACACATGCAACACACACACACACACAGCATGCTATCTAGCTATCTATCTATCTATCTATCTCTCTCTCTCATCCCTCCCCTCCCCTCACGTCTGTCTTCCTTGCCTCTGACCTTCTCTCAGCCTCAAGCCACTGGATGTGGAGTTCATGAAGGCCATTCACAGCAAGGTCAACATAGTTCCTGTCATTGCCAAGGCTGACACACTGACGCTGAAAGAGCGAGATCGCCTCAAGAGGAGGGTATGACATCTCACACTTATAATCCATCTAAATGTCATATTTGGAGTTTCCATATCCTTTTATTGGTACACACCTGGATCACATTATTGGGCCGAATTTCTCTCGTTTTTGTCTGTGCTATCAAGAGGCGTAGCCATTCATGCACCAGCAATGGCCTGTGCAGACTTGGCAGAGCTCAGTACGTAGGTAATAAGACCCACTGTACGTCTGTGTGTCCGCGTGAGAATGTGCACCTGACTTGTGATGCAACCCGGAGGAGGTCAGCTGTAACAGCGAGCGGAAGGCAAGGGAGGTACTGGAGGAGGTGGAGGAGGAAAAGGGCTTTATGTAACGGCGATGGAGGATGTCTCACGCTGAACTCAGATGTTTCCTATTTGGAACCAAACCCAGTGTGCACACGCTCGACAGTTTCCTACTGTCCAGGGCTAGGGTGACGTATTGGAGTGCGATATAAACACACACGTGTCATACACACACACTTGGACCTGAGATGTGCGATGCTAATGACATCTGCTGAGTGTGTGTGTGAGATGGGATGATATGGTTTATTTGTTGGATGCCAGTGTTTTTCTTAATAATCTAACGTTAAAAGCCAATGCATTTAAAATTATCTTCGTTTTGTCTGTTATTAGTGTATCATTGATCTTAAACCTAAATTAGATTATACATTACACAGGGGATTAGCTACTTTGCAGTGGATGTCAGTCATGAGATTAATCACATGTACATGTGGCTGTGTATAGGCAGTGGCAACACATGGCTTATGAATAGCATAGGAATGAGCAGTTGCAGCGGTTTGTGCCTGAGTCGGTGGGTTCAATGTTTGAAGTCCGTAATGGCTTCAGCTGGACTTCTTTGTGTGCTGAAGCTTTTGCATATTACCCTTCTCTTCATCAAGCCACCACTGGCCCTCAGTTGCATTTTGATTAGTTGTGTAGAGCCTGTGATCTCTGTCTCATACCCCCCCCTGCCTGTGACCCAGCCAAGTTTCGGAGACTGTAGCCTGGCTGGATCTCTCAGCTCTTATTAGCTTGGCGGACAGTGAGGTGTTTTTTCTCTTTATGTAGCCTCCTGCTTGTGCTAAAGCGCTGATGCAGAGTCCTTGGAAAGACGGCGGTTACGGTGGGAACTCGGGACATAGTACTCTCCCATTCTGCCCAAAAAGACTTTGTACACTGTTTATATTAAAAAACAATGTGCATACATACACACAGTGATCGGGCAGCCAGTGTGAATTTCCTCCATTGTGTTGTTGTTAAGGGACTACACAGCATATTGCGCTCTGTAGTGTGTTGTGACCTTGTAGGAGCCTAGTAAGAGTCCCCGCAGCCCTTCAAATGAACAAAACCAGGTTTCCTGCCAGCAGTGGCATGCCCCAAACTACAGGAAAAAAGCTCTGTATTGTGCGTGGAGGTTATGTTTTAGGTTACGTTTTAGCACAATGTCTGTGGCTGTGCAGGGCAGTTATAGTTCTATGGTTGTAGTGTGTGCCTTTCTGACCCATCCATGTCAACATAATTATTTCCGGTCACTTGTGGCTCATCTTGTCTGATCTTTCCTTTTTCCTGCCCAACTGGCTGAAAATGTCAACCTATCAACTACGGTAGGCTTGGTCTGCTGCATGCTCCACTAAGTGTTTCGTTAACAGACAATTCCAACCGTCCACTAACAAACAATTAGCGTTTGAGCAGTGCAAGCAAACTGAAGGAACACACTGCAACATGTCGTGGTCTGTAGGTTAAACATGTATGACTATGGGCTGGGACAAAGCCAAACATTTATCAAAGCTTGCCATAAAGAATTAAAGTACATCTTCTATGTCCTCCCACTGTTTAACAGACATTTTTAGCATACTTATATTGATGGCCAACTTTAGATAGATTATATCTTAATTACAATGCGTTCCCGGAATAATTGCCAGGAAATAGGCTAAATTAAGGCCCTCTATCTAGTATCTATACTGTGGCACAAGGAAGTATGTTATTCCTATATGCCATCTCCCTCTTAATTTTATTTTCTAAATCAAAAGTAAATTCTGCCATTTAGGCTGATTACTGTGTGAGGTGTGTCTGAATTATGCATTTCTAGAATGGGTCCTTGGTCCTCTTTTGATCTGACATAATTGTAAATGGTAAGCTTTGCGTTAGCACAAGAGCTCATCGATCTAACACAAGTGTCTGTCAGTGGAGCCGTTCATTTGTTCCTTAGATCAGGTTGGGCGTAGTGGTTCTTGCTGCGCATACGTGCACGTATCCTGCCCTAACGCCCGAGCACGGAAGTCCCAGCGGCCAAGAACATGTCACAAAGCCTGCTTCTGCCGCGTGATTTACGACCCCCGGTGGGTTTTTTATGCCACTGTTTATTCGTTTATTTGTACTTTGCCAGGAACTTTCTCACCGTTTGGAGTCATTTGTCTCCATCAAAATCGGACCCCCCCCCCCCCAACACCCCACCCATCTTGTATTATTGGGAGGGGGAAATGGCTTGTAGAGAACAATGTAAGTTTTTCCCGCAATGTGCCGAGTGTATTGCTCAGACAAGACGCAGCCCGCTGCCTTGTGAAATACATTTAGGGACAAAGTAATGACACGTACTCCTCTCTGGGCCTCCCCTTCTCTCAGCTTTTATTCCTTTATGTCTCCTCTGCCCCCCTCCCTTGGCATTCCTGCCCTCTCGTAGCCTTTTCCTGTGTAATCTCGGCCATCTCTCCGCCTGTTGAATGCTCCAAAAAAAATTTCCCTTTTGCTGGGGAGTCATACCGTGGTGGTCCGTACTGTAACTCATAATGTTGTTGTGAGTGGGGCATATTGAAGAGTTGATCCCCCCAGTCTGGGAACTTGCAGTCATATCCTGTGTAGGGCTTTAGGCCCAAACCGCTTTTACTACCTTTCCCTTTGAAAACAGAGGGCAGTGCACCCAGCCGGTTAAGACTGGATGTCTGGGGACTAATGAAAGAGACAAAGGAAACCCCAATACCCCGTCCCCCCGACGATGTTTTACAGGAATAATGTCAAGCGCAACTTGATTTGGGAAACGTTTCAAATTAATAAAATTAGAAACTCGTTTAGCCTGATAATATTATAATTAACAAAATAGTTTAAACATATTCATGGGCAATGCCGGCCAAGTTATGAGAACAACTGTTATATCAGAACTGCAATGAACTCCAAACTGGCCTTGTGTTCTAAGGAGTATGCTTGGTGCACACTGGCCTGTATTGTGTTCTAAGGAGTATGCTTGGTGCACACTGGCCTGTATTGTGTTCTAAGGAGTATGCTTGGTGCACACTGGCCTGTATTGTGTTCTAAGGAGTATGCTTGGCGCAGCAAAGCTCTGCCAAGCCAGTGGTCAGAGGAGCCTGGAGACCCCAGCAGCTACTGCTCTGCTCTCGCACACTGCCAGGGGACAAACTAACTATAGTTCGCCCCTCACCCTCGCCTCCCTTGCGCCTTGCCCTCCTCTCTGTCTTCACCATGTCTTGCCCTCTTCCTACACATCTTCATCTCCATCTTTTGATTCTTTCACAACTCCTCCTCGTCTCTCTGTCCACCCGAAACCCGCCCATCTCTTCAGCGACGACGTCATTCTCCAGCCCGGTGAGGATCGTTCCCTGCCTGAATGTTGTCCCTCTGTGTTTTCACTGTGGTCACTTTTTTTGCCCCCCCCCCTTCATTGTCTTGCTAACGCTAGTCTCCCCCCCACACCTCCTCCCTTGCTGTGTCCCTGCTGTGTGAACCGGCTCTACGGCCCCGCTGGGACGCATTAAGATCACCGCTGGCCTCTTCGGCATACTGGCCGCTATTGTCAGCAGGCTTCTCTTGAATAGCATTCACACACTGGGGAGCGATGCTGTTTACAGCACGGGTGAAGTTTCCCTGGTCCCGTTCACCGACCAGGAGAGCATATTGTAGGTCGTTAAAGGTTGAAGGAAGTCATTCAGAACGCTTACTAACTTCAAACTCGGATCAACAACAAAAACACCTCTCCCTTCAATGCCAGAAGGCACTCCCTCAGAAGCACCGCCCCACACATTTGGAAACACATTGCGAAGGCTATAAGGTGGTGTTGTTGTTGTTGTTGTTGTTGTGACCGGTGTTCGCCACTTTGTGTTCCTATTTCTGGAGCCAGGGCTGTATAGAAGTACCGGATTTAGTTTTTTAGCACGCACACAGAACGGTAAGCTAGCGAAATGCGAGAAGATATTTGACAAAGTGTATTGTCAAATGACAGCCTTAAAGTCGCTTACCATACCTTTTTAACGCTGGTTGTGTCAAAGGTTCTCTCTTTTTAAATTTCTTTTTAATGTTTTAAATGTTTTTCTGGCACACAATGTCCGGTGTACCCACCTGGAGGATGGGTTTGAGTGCTGAGTACATAATCTGACTGTTTTATGTCCTAAGCATGTTTGTCGGCGTGAGAACACCTTGTCCGATTCATGTCCAAGTCCTCTTCCTGCCTGTGCCTTGAACCAATGAACTTGTCATTGTGCCAGTGTACGTTACTTCACTGGATCCTGATTCCGTAAATATACACGGTCCCCTCCTGGAAAGGGTGAGCTGGTCACACACAGTCAGACATCTTAAAATTAGTTTGGTGAAATTCAGTTTGTTGAGGAAAATAAACGATTAACATGGCTGCTATAAATTAATCCCTGTACACCTTAGTACAAAAACACTATTGGCCTTTCTTTTATGTTACCATTGTTACCATGGCACCTGCATCTGCCCTTCTATTGATAAACCCAGCTGTTCTGGTCCATACTGATTCAGTCTTGTATCGTGTATATATTGACTGCTCAGTCTAATCCATGCTTGTACAAATTTGTACGTTGTGTGTACACTTAGTTTTAAGTGCTTAATTTTTTTTATTTTCTTGCCGGTGCTCTGTGTACAGTTGTTTTGGGTGCATATACAATGTGCTCTGTGTACACTGCAAAAAAATTATGAATACAATTATGAATACTGCAATACAATTATGAATATTTGTGTGTACTTATTAGTACAAGTGAAAATTTGCTTGGTAAGATTTCGTGAAATAAGACATATCGGGATAGATAAGTTCTTGATAAGTTCTTGATAAGTTCTTGTTTATATTTAGTGTAGTTAAATATTTTTTATTAGAAATTAGACAAATATACTAAGATTTAGATTTTTTTAATAGTGTATGCGAGTTCGCTTGTGCGTGTGCGACCCCCGCTGTTCCCAGAGGCGTTACAGTAGAAGCCATAATATTTGATAGTATATTTAAATATAGGCTAGTAGCAGAATACATCTAAGTAATGTGTAAACTGTACTACCACTAACAACTATGGCTAAAATAATTAATAATAAAAAAATTCTGGAAATCATCATGTGACCCCCCCTCCCCACCACCACCCCCACCCTTCCTGTGTCTCGTGACCCCGCCGGGGAGAGAGGGGGGGGGGGGGTTGCCGACCCCCCGCTTTGAGAACCTCCGCTGTGGTGGGTGTGTTCGGAACGTTGTCATACTCCTATGGTGCTGCTATTCACGCGGCCATAGGAGGTTGGCGTCCGGACCCTTCTTTAGCGCTGAGAGGCTGGAGCTCTACAGTAAGTGCCTGGCGCTATGAACATGACGCCATATGGTTCCTCTCCCTGGACAAGTCGATGCTGCAGCTCTTAAGCACGGGCCCACGTTTCACATGGAGGCAAACGACGCCACCTTAACACCCCATCCTCCCTTCCTCCCATTCCCGGCATTGCGATCCCCTTGCCTTACAGTGCGGAGCCACAGAGCAGAGGTCGTCTGTCAGACACTCCCTTGGAACTGTTGTGTCTCACCCGAGCGCACTGAGGCAGCCCACTTATGTTATCGGAACCCGGGGATAGCCTAAATATTTTGTCGGGGTGTGGGGGCTCGTCACGACACACTTTTCTGTGGTGACTGGGGTCTGGCAGATGATTTAACCATTACGCGAATAATGATTTTGGCACAGAGCTATAACTTTGAGAGCAGTTTCATAACGTCAGTGTTTATGATTGAGTAGCATTGCTGATTTATTAAAGCTCCATATAATGTGTGCACTGTAACACATTCACTTTGGTTGCTCTGTTACTTGGATTCTCGTCATGACAGATCACACACCTGTTCAGAAAACAAGGCAATAGTGTGTGTGCGTGTGTGTGTGTGTGTGTGTGTGTGTGTGTGTGCGCAGGAAGTTGGTGCGGGGGGTCTAATTTCCCTCTGCCCCCCTCAGATCAGTTATTGTTGAGGGCTTGAATCTCTCTCTGCATTGTCCTGCCGCGCAGCCGGTCTCCTCTGTTTCGCAGTGAGTAGCGGCCGGCGTAGCTAATCGATTAACGTTAATGGGGATTTCATCCCCCTTAGTTGTTCCGTTGGCAGGCAGCTGCTCTGAGATTGCGTGAACGTTGCAGAAGTTCCTTCACATTGCTAATTAATCGCACAATGTTAGTTTAAACGCTCCTGTTGTTTAGTTTTTTTGGGCTGTTTATGTCTTTTCTAGAATGATCTGTATGTATTTGGGTGTGTGTGTGTGGGGTGTGTGTGTGTGTGTGTGTGTGTGTGTGTGTGTGTGTGTGTGTGTTATGTGGTTAACCGGACATGATCTTGTAATCTTATCTTGTAATCTTATCTTGTTACTCCTGAATAGTTGTTATTGCAGTCATATTGTGTGACTTCTTCCACATGGTGTTTGTCTAGTTTGTGGGTCTTTTTCCAGTTGTACTAATTCCTCTATTGGCGAAAATGCACAACCCACATGAAAAATATTATTCCCTGTGCAGGTTGGCCTTATGAAATCGTTGATCCCCGTAATGATGGGTTGGTGGCACCGTTTCATTGTGGCTGGTGGCTTTTGGTGGGGCCGTACTGTGTAATTTAGCAAAAGCTGCCTAGTTTGGGCTCCCACGACTCCTCCACCGTGCAGTCACACCTATGTATAGACGGGCAGGTATGCTATATTTGGATTTAAACCTGTGACTGCACTCAATCTTGCTATGTCTGGAATGGGATCCCAGATCTGCACCGGCAAGCATGCACGCATGCACGTGCACACACACGCGTACAGCTGAAAAGTGTCTGCATGGACCCACTTGCAAATTATTTTAGATGGGCCTCCACCCACACACTTCATCATAACTTCTGCTGAATATGAGGAAACGGCTCTAAAAACATGTCATAGATGTCATATTTGACCATGTAAGCCAGTGCAAATACACTTTAGGTTTACACATTTAATTGTAAGACGGACGACTCCTGTGTGATGCTGTTTTCATTTCTTTTTTTCCTCGAGCGCTGATAACACTGAGTGGAGCTGAACAGCCAACCATAACAGCTCAGTGAAAATGGAAGGGGGTATTACACTTCAACAGGATGGTCATAAAATCAAAATGGTTCCCGCTGCCAACATCTCCGTGCCAACACAAATACACAACGACAAGAATGAGAGTGGCAGACCGACGTGCCCGTAGGATTAGCGCCGACATTGTGTATAGAAAATTGGCTGGGGACAACGGGGATTAGCAGCAGCCAATGATTTTCACATCTGATCATCCCTGAGGAGTCGTTGATTATGGGTGCCAGGCTTTAGTAAACATGTGTTACCGCACAGTTCTAATTCAGGTAAACAGTCATTAGTGGCTTATGGCTTAAGAGGGTCTGGAAACCGATGATGGCAGACATCACTGTGACCAGGTGTTGTTCCTGCTTTTGGGGCACGTTGGTGAACTGATGATGTTGCGCTTCAGCTAAATGTTATGTCACGTCAACCCGTCTGAGCGGTGAAGGTGCCCTGTCTAGAGACATCTGTGCCCATATGTTGCTCTCGGCCGTGGTACCGGTGTTGTTGTTTCATTTATACTCTTCCTGCCATTGTCTCTGAATGTGATACGTGTTTATTTTCCTGTGCATTGCTTCCCAAAAATCACTCTGTTTTGCCCCAACAAAGTGTGTGTGTGTGTGTATGCGCGCATGTGTGGGTTTTCTTTTCTTTTTCCTTCTTCTTCAGTGAGTGCTGGAGTGTGGCTATCTGTCACGCTTCTTCTCGGAGGCCTGCAAAGTGTGTTTGTTTTTCTATCTACCCAGGCAGCAATAACCGACTATATGCACACTCACCCCCACACACACACACACTATCTCGCACACACGGCGCTCAGAGCTGGCTGAGTAAACAAGGGTCAGCCATAACAAGGGGCTCCGACGGCAGACGGCTCTGGGGGGGAAAACCTGCCCTCCCTCGCAGGTTCCTGGCCGACTCACCGCTGTCCGTTTTACCGTACATGAAAGACCTCAGGAAAGCAGCCCTTGTCATTTTTGGCTTCATTACACTACATTGTGAATTAAAAACTGTGTTCTCTGGGAAAAGACAAGTAAACCTTTGATGCTTTTACAATAATAAATACTCTCATCTGTCCCCTAGTTACGCTAAAGAAAGCTCTTTTGTTTTGTATTGTTTCTTCACCGGTGGGCCTTTGAATGGGTGAGCGTTGACCTTATTGTTTCAGACCTTTTTAACACAGATGACATGGGTTTGTGTGCTTGTGTGCGCACACACTATTATTTTGCACCTGCTCTGCTGCAACTCATTAGCGCCCACTAGTGGCGTTCTGTGGTATTCACTTTTTTTCTTCTGGCTTCTGTAAGGTGCTTGTTGTACTGCATCTGTAGTTCTGTTGTCAATGACGTTGTCACTGTCATTGGATAGGTGAAAAACGGAGCATTAGAGGAATCTTTAAGGATAAGTATGGCTGGACAGTTTTGGTTGAGTAGTTACTACTATAACTATAACTATATAACTAGTTACTATCAGGTTGAGTGTGACCCAAAAGGCCAATGTCGCGTTTCCATCCCAGGCTGTTGAGCTTGTCGGTTCCGCTCCTCCCACCCCCTTAGATCCTGGACGAGATTGCCGAGCACGGCATCAGGATATACCAGCTGCCCGACGCAGACTCTGACGAGGACGAGGAGTTCAAGGAGCAGACCAGGGTCCTCAAGGTATGAGAGAGGCACACCTCTATTGCAACTAACAATCCCCTCGAAAGTAAAGCATGCACCGTAGCCTTACGTACAGACAGTAAGAAAACGTTTTATTGGAATGTTCTTTACGTTACAGTAGACTTGAAACGCATTGCTCGTGTGTTTATGTGCATTTAATTTACTAAGGGAGGATGCTCTTGAAAGCGGTGGGAATGTTCACGTCCACAGGACAATATAAAATGCTCAATACTCTATAACAAAGCATACATTAGCAGCAACAACAGACGAGAGTGAGGCATGGCTGGTCTTTAAAACATAATGCATGGTGAAAGAACTGTATGACTAGAGAGGAGTGTTAACTCGGCACTGAAGGGGCTCGAACCCAAAACAGTTTATACAGCAGCTTTATAAAGACTTCCATACCTCCTCTCTCTCTCCTTCCAACACCCCCCTCCCACGTGCCCAGGCCAGCATTCCCTTCGCTGTGATTGGCTCCAACCAGCTGATTGAGGTGAAGGGCAAGAAGATGCGTGGCCGCCTGTATCCCTGGGGGGTGGTGGAAGTGGAGAACCCCGAGCACAATGACTTCCTCAAGCTGCGGACCATGCTGGTGTGAGTACTCTGTGTACATAGCCACCTGTTGCCTCCCTGTGGTGGTCACGCTCTGCTGCCATCTAGTGGGTGAATGAATGCCATGCTGGTGTGAGTACTCTGTGTACATAGCCACCTGTTGCCTCCCTGTGGTGGTCACGCTCTGCTGCCATCTAGT
>JAODTR010080228.1:4289-14849 GCA_025399935.1 Amblyopsis rosae | reverse complement strand
AGGGAAGGGTCTCTTTTATTTATTTCTGTTCTTTTGTTGCTTTTTGCAAGATTGCTGACACTGTATTAGGAATCACCAGTCCTCACTGTGTGTGTGTGTGTGTGTGTGTGCGTGTGCGTGTGTGTGTTTGTTTGGCAAAGTGGCAAGTGCAATCTCTATAATCACATAATTATGGTCAAGCATCACAGAATCGATCATGAGAAGAAGAGAGAGAGAGAGAGAGAGAGGAACAGACTGACAAAAATAAAGAAGAAAGGGTAAAGTATAAGGATTAGTTTACAAATCTGGAGAGACAGGAACAGAATGAGAAGCACAGAGGAAGAAAGTGAATGAGACATTTAACCTTTATATGTTGAAGTTCTGCCATTTACATATCGTCATATACTGTAAATTAGGAATCTATGTGACTAGATGGCTAATTAGTTAGCTAATGCTGCTTTAAACGATTAAAATCATGTTACTTAGAAACTGGTGACAGCCATGACAGGGTTGGTGATGCCATGGACATTAGATTTCTTGCTAACTTACTTGGTAAAGAGCCTATATATGGACCTATTACAGAGATGTCCACAAAATGGCTATGATTGACAGGGCGCATCCTTTTTTCATTAGGTTAATGTTAGTCAAAGCTGCCATTCATATCATATCAAACAATGTCGTGGAAATTAGAATTTAAGTTTCATATCATTGTCTGGTACTTGAAACTGAAAACAATAATTCAAATCTTAATTAATAATAACATACTTAATTGTGTAACATTAATGCAAAAACTCCTCTACTCATTTATACATGCTCTGTACTCCGTGTATTTAAATCACGAATAAGACATTTTTGCTATTTTCTGTCATGTGGAAAATGTTGAAGGTCACCAACTCTGAAAGTCGGGTTTCACAATTATTTCATAATTTCCCTCTCAGAATTACGACTCGACAGGTCGTTCATGTGCTATTTCCACGTCGGAAACTCATACTCACCATATATCCAATATGACGTGAAGGCAACATAATGTTAGTGCTAACCGTCACGGTAACACGTTGCTATGCCGAGGACAGCTGTTGAGGTCATTAGCTTGATGAATTAGCACGGAGAGCCCAGGCTTATTAATGTCATACCTGGCCACTGTGATGGCTAACGACCGCATAGCGAGGTGTAGGACCATATTATAAATAATACCACAAATCAAAAGATGTATCCTATAATCCCCTCAATATTGTTCTCACCGGTGTAGAAGAGGGAGGTATGGCGGAAGGCTAGAGGGACAGTGAAACGACGAGGACAGAAGGCCATATGCATTAGACCAGTGAACAGGTGTTTAATGGAGTCTGGACAAATATGCCGGGACCTCCACGCTCACATGCACGCACATGCACACACATGCACACACATGCACATGCACACGCACACGCACGCAGGGATGAGAGGGAGACCCTTTCTTTGACACCTATCCATCATCCTCTTACATTAACACACACTTGTACCAATGAACAGGTGTGTGTGTGTGTTTGTGTTTGTTGTGTTGTCACAGTGTGTACATGTGGTTACTGTGTGTCAGTCACAGAGGAGGTTCGAGTAATGAACAAGAATATGGTCCGTCCCAAATTATTTTCCCTCTGCCATTCCTTTAAAATGTCATAGGTCCGACCGTCAATAGACACCTGCTGTGGCTTGCCAGCGTGGCATTTCACTACTGCTCGCCAAGCTCATAATACCCATAAACAGCATGCATGAATTCTACCAATGAAGTCCAACGTTTTACTAAAGAATTGTTAATTTAACATGCAAACATGACACATTTGATCCTTTTAATGAGGTGTTTGTTTTTCTACTAGATGCCTCATTCGTCATTAATTAATATATTATTGTTGCTTAATAAATATATTATTGTTGTTTCATAAATATATTGTTTCATTAATATTAGAAAAACAACTCTATTACACAATATTTTGGACAAATATACATTTTTACTTTCTCAATGTCACAATATCTAACCAGATGCCTTGGAAATAGATAACATTGCTGTTACAGTGAATTAAGATGTGTGAAATGTCATTATAAATGGCCCCGGGTTAGCTAAAGACAGAAATATCACCAACACATTATCTTGGAATTCCATGAAACAAATTGTGTGCTCAAAATCAAACAATGACCACTGTAATTAAACTAGACTATATTTCTCTCATTGTCACCCACTATTTCCCTCCAAATAACAATAAATGCCTTTCAATCCATTTAATCTCTATGATCAATGGCAACATGAACTACCTTGCAATAGTGGCAAAATTCACCAAGGTGAATCTTGTAACAGATGATAGTGTGGACAAATTCTGAAGGCTACAAGTAATCAATCTGATAGTATTATACTGTATAGTAGAAACTGCACGCACAGTCAAAATGCCTGTAATGACAATCCAATACATTTTAGGACAGCTGAGCATTTTAGTCCAAAACATATTGTACAGTATAGCTGTTATAGGACTGACATTGACACTACCTGTGTGAGTGTGGTGTGTGTGTGCGTGTAGGTGTTTGTGTGAGTGAGTGAGTCTAAGGCAGTTTAAGGCAGGTTTGAGTCTGTCAATGTCTCTGGTGCTTCTAATCCATGTGTTGAGTGGAGGGTGACCATATCTTTCTCTCTCTCTCTAAGCCTCTTTTCACCTCAATTTAACACCAATCATCCTTTTCTCCAGGCAGCCCGTGGAGTCCCACCCTAACACACACATGCAATAACCCTATTATTTGCAACAATCGTACCAGCATGAAACACCCCTGTTGTAAATATGCTCAACATTATTCTCTCTCTCTCTCTCTCTCTCTCTCTCTCTCTCTCACATTATGTCAACAATTGATCTGCATCCCACTGAGAGAGAGGGAGGTTGTCTTGGAGAGGAGGGGCATTTTCTGTGATTCCGAGGCCCTGGGTCAGAACCTAGAATTTAGTCATTCTAATTGGAGGCTGAAAATAGGTCCCTTTAAACTCTCCTGGACAAATTGCTGTATTTCTTTTATTTTTGTTTTTTTACCTTAAAGGAACTTGCTGTGTTACCCAAGGCCACCACTGTTAACACACAAACTAAATAACAAGCTATAGTTTTGAGGGCTAGAAGCGGTCCAACAGTTTGGGTTTACAATCAAAATATCGATTGCCCTCTGCTTAGATTTTCACACCATTAGCTGTGTCACATAATGTTTCCATATGACCCCTAATGTTTCCATATGACCCCTATACCGCACATTGGCCATTCCCCCATTACACATATTAGCCAGAATAGTTCTGAAATGGGCTTTCCGTGTGCATAAGCATGCCAGTGTAAGCACATACACCAGCAGCGGCTTGCTTGGACGATATACCGGAATATCAGAATCTTTTTCAAAAGAGATATAAGATTAGACAATATCGTTTATATCGATTTAGTTATATTATGCGTTTATTCATAACTTTTTTCCCTCCATGCCTGCACTTGGCCTGAGGAGTGGAGTCAGGAGCGAGTGACCACCAGAGAAAGCTCACATATGTCAGTTAATGTCACCAAAAATGTAAAATGTCACATTTCCGTCGGGTTTCCTGTTTTTTTCTCTATGCCTGAAGGATTTAGCCCCCTTTATAGAAAATAACGATATATATCGTGTACCGGTATTCAACCTAAATATATCAGGATATTATTTTTGGTCCATATCGCCAAGCTCTAAAAGGTTGTAATGTGATCCCATTAGCCTTGTGTTCTGTGTGTGAGGTATACATGCAAACAGCTTTTTCCCTTTTCATACCGGGGGAATGAGGGTCTAGTGGGCTTGGTGTTGGGCTCTCAGCCGGAAGGTTGATGGTTCATACCCCGGTGTTGACCTACATGTGAGAATGGGTGAATGTGAGGCAAAAATACCTTAAAGTGCTTTGGTTAAAAGCACTATATAAACGCAGTCCATTTACCATTTACATCGTAACCGAGTCGTTAAAACCTGGTGAACCCAGCTTGTGAGCAGAGGTCCAGAAAGTAAAACCCCCACAGGTATTTGTTCCATCCTTGCACTACCACAGGTCTCCAGCAGGGAATGGGAAATGGCTAGTCAAATCAACCGGTTTAGTCGATAGGTGGAGAAAATACTTGGTGGAGGGTAGGTGTTTACACATGCTTTTTACATCCTTAAGTTGTGAGCTGGGTCATGACCCGTTGTCGTATAATATGCGTTGACACTTTCATACCAATTGCAAACACAGATTTTTTTTCTGAAGGCGTTTCTTGAGTTTGAAAGGGGTGTATTGTTGAAATGTGAATTTCCCATGTGGCAGAGGTGAATAAAGAGAACGAGATGTAGAAAATATTTACTTCACTTCCTCAGCGAGGCCGGAACAAGCACACGAATAAACGAGAGCAAACAGAAGGAAAAGAAGAGTGAGAGGGGGGGAGATGGATGATTTCAAAGTTTGGCCTCTGTGTGTGTGGTGGGCAGGAAGCACATCTTGATGTCTCCCACACAGTTTGGCTGCTGGCCTTCACATCCCTGTGAACATCTCTGTTCAGACGGGGTCAGAGCTCTCACTGCGCTACGGAGGCCTCCAGATTTCAGCCACGGAGAAGAGGAGAGTCTGTGGCCATCAGCCAGGATGCGCATAATAGCACTCTGCCTCTGAAGTATAAGGCTTTAGGTAAGGCTCTGGAGTGAGCCCGAATGGAAGCTGTCATTTGTCGATATTTCTTTTTTATATTGAATATGAGCACACTAGTCTAGCACCGTGGCAGTTTATTTGTGGACACAGGATCACAGCTGGAGTCTGTTCCCTTCCCCATTTCCCCGCTTGTTGTTTGCTCATCTTTGCCTTTGCACTGCTGTAACACGGTTTCTCCGTCTCATACTTGTTGCTTGTGAGGCTCAATGCACCCCATGAGGATTAATGAAGTGCAGTCTTTCACCTTGAGGACAAAATAGACCAGCTGGAACGGGGATGGTTGGCTGCAGTCTTTTGTCAGATTCAACAAGTTGAATGCATGGGCGATATAGGTACAGCAGTTTAGCCAGATGAGATAATAGAGATACAAATAGCTTAGCTTGTTAAGAGCCAGTAAAAGGGACAACTGCACAGGTCAAACTATGTGGACAACAGTTCTACAGAATGTTTACACATTCACATTGTGCCTCGTGCGTTGGTTATATTTCTCACGACAAGCATGGCAAGGTGCCACAATGTTGATATTTGCTGTTTAGATCAGGTTATACACACTGCAAATGTGTAGTGTGCATGCTAGCAATGCTAAACGTGCATGCTAACAGCCAGATGGCAGGGTTCAGTCAGGTCAGTGTGACCAGGCTGGTTGGGAACACAAAAGGACCTTCCCCCATGGCGTCCCGACCTGCCGCAACACTGCCTGACTGACCAAACTGTCCTTCGGTGAGTATCGTATTTGGTCTTTACTGTGCGGTAGATACATAGTGGAGGTCCGGGCCACACAGCATTTTAGGAGAGAGCAGGTTTGAGGACGATCTGCCGTTTCTACGTATGAAACATATTAACATAATAAAGTATTAACATATTAAATGGTGAACTTTACAAAACCCACACTTAATCTTTTTGAGAATGTGCCGTGAGACTAATGGACTATATGTCGGTTCTCTCTAGTGGCTAAAAAGTCACACCAAACTACTCACAAGGCCAGGTGGGGCTCTACATACTGTAGACTGCCACACAGAAGAGGGCTGGAATGGGGAGACTGCAGCTTACGGTATGAGGTTCCATGAACAGTACTGTTCAATTCAGGTTTAGTCACAGCATTTCTGCTAAGGTCATGTTACATTTCCCTTACCCTTATAGCAGCCTACTTAAGTGGAATGCAAAGACATTTGAACAAAAAATGCCTTTTCTCTATTTTTCCACTAACATTCAACAGAATTGATTAGTGACTTGATTATAAAAAGCCACTAATGGTTTCGCCATCTGGCACTTTGGCTTCCATGCTGGATGCTGGACATAAAGTGTCATAGTAACCACACAGTGTGTGGATAGCTAACATAAATTATAGGTTAATGTAATTAGTAATTAGTATTCTAGAGCATTGGTAATGTCCTTGTTGCTTCACTAGGGTCATCCACCGGCAGAACAAAATGGAAGGGAGCTGTGATTGATTCGTGTTACACCTGTGACACATCTGTGAAGAGGGTCCATTGATTGAAATTGAAAGCATGCAATTGGACGAGGCTCAGACATATGCGCGGACATGCATGCCATGCACACTGGAGTCCCTTTGCCATACATCAATACGCTGTGGAATAGCTGGAAATAACGTTACCGTGTGTGTGGGGGGATATTTATTTTGTTTGTCATTTTTTTGCAGGGCCAATTACCCACTTATTGGCCTCTGTAACTGGGATGCCATTGGTGCAAGCTGTCTGCAAGGCCAAAGCAATATAATGCTAATACACTCTAGGACCGTAATGTACACAAATGCCATTATTAAATTGTTTTACAGAATTTAACAATGAGGGACATCGAAAGCAACATACTGTAGAACAATTTATAACATTCAAAGTGAAGTGGTTTCTTATTTCATTGTGGGAGCAGTCAGAATGTCTTCACATCCATACATATATATATATATGTCCATAAATACAGTCTGTTTTATTGCATGAGCCAGACAGCATCAATGACAAATCTCACACTTCATCATGGAAACATTGCCATCAATAGCAAAGGTATGCATTTATTTTTGAGCATCCATTTTCAGTGTTTCCTTTATTTTCGAAGTCACATTTTTCACATTGAATATTACGTTTCCAGAGTGACTACAAGTATTAAGGAGTAGGTTGGACTCTTGAGCCTTGCTCAATGGTCTTTCCAGGTTTGTTGGGAATCGCACCCACAACCTTAAGTCTGTAAGTCACCCACCCTAGGCTATCCTGTCTCACCATCCCTGGTTTGAACCAGCAACCAGACAATGCTGTCAAAACAGCTGCGTCATCTTGAATGCAGATAATACAAACTCAGGCTTGCTCAGGTTAAACTCAATACAGTTTCGATTTTTTGGAATATAGGACTCTGTGGTGTGTGTGTGTGTGTGTGCGTGTGAAAGAGGGCGTGAGCGCGTGTAAGTGGCGGTCATTTTGTCTCCCCATTGTTGGTGAGTGGACCACAGCATTTAATTGAATTTAAATTTGAATTTCCAAACATGTCCTCTGCGTGTTGGACCACCCAGTCAATGTGGGTGGACCACAAAAGAGACGCTCTCAACCACAGAATGCAAACAGCAAAATGGCTGTTCCTCTCATTATAGCGCTGCTGTCATTTAGTTTCTGTGCTCCAGGTATATTTGTTGTCCCTGTGGGTACACACACACAGTACTGCAGTGTGCACACACCTTACCACCTACTGTACACACAGTTCTCTGTGCGTCTCGCCGAGCGACGTCTACTAGTGTTCGTACAGACACGCACCACAGAATACGCACGCGTGCACACAGGTGACCCATTTACCTGGTCGAAGATAAGCCTGCTGAAGGGAGAATGTATAGTTAGAATCCACACTTTCTACTACAGTATATTCACACACACACACACACAAATATTGCGTGCATTCAGGAGAATGCACACAACATTTGTGTGTGTATGTAGAGTGTAGTGTGCGTACTTGAAGAGTCAATAAATACATTGTCATGTTATTGTGTACGGTGTGTGTTTTGTAGCTTGCCAGAGGCAGTTTATTTTATGATGTCCCAGTTATCGTTCACACTGTAAGTCTACAGTATCTTCAAGTCGCGCTTTAAAGCTCAGCATGCTCAGTAATGTATGTGCGTGTGTGTGTGTGTGTGTGTGTGTGTGTGTGTACCCTATAGCTCACGGAGGAAATTACACTTTTTATGGTTCCTGAAGAATTTTTTTTTTCCGTTGGTTCTATGAGGATTCCAACAGCCACGGGCAATTCACAACACAATGGATTTCCTCTTCATTGCTAAACTGCTATCCATCCCGGTCTTCCCCTAGTTTAGTTTTTTTCCTCTTACATTTCTCTATATCAATCTCTCATCACAGTTTTTGTTTAATGCCATAGGCAGAGCGTATGATACGGTCTCAGCTGTCTGATTATATCTATGAGGAGGCGAAAGATGTTTTATTGATATTTTGTAAAAGAGGATTTTCACCAGCCCCGGGTTTGTTCCTTATTTATCCTTGCTCTAACGAGCGGGCGGTGGAATTAGCATCTCCAATAGCTCCAAGGTCTGCTGGCTAAACATGTCAAACACAATGTGCTTATGATGGATGGGATTTAAGCACCCAAACACAGCTGCAGGGGTCACGCAGCAAAATTGTACAAAGCTGCGATTTCTGATGGATGTAGGAATTTAAATATATGGGTAGTTAATGGTTGGGGCAGTTGTCACTTGCATTGATGGATGAGATTAGAGCATATTATATTAGATTGTAATGTGTTATATTGACGTGATGTCTTTAAAGATGTTATTATGTTAATTATTAGGGTATACAATAAATGCAGTTGTACTCATTGTTTGTTTTAGAATCTGGGATATTCATTTTAATTTCAGAATACCTTGGTTAATATTTTTTCAATGTGCACTAATCACTTGAGGCGTTGTAATAATCATATCCCAAGAATATGACCCACTCAATCACTTAAGATGCTTAAGAGTATTTTGTGCATGTAAAAGTAAAGATTTAAAAGTTCTTCACGTCTAAATGAATCGTGATAAAACAACCCATTGTTCTTGCATGTTGTTTTGTTGTGATGCCATGACCCTGGGACTGGGGAGGGGGGAACCACAGCATGTCCACATGGAAACCTTTCAGCTTGAAGAGTGCCGAACATCTTTTGGCAGTGGAAGACCAAGAAATGGTGTTGTTGACAAATGTGCATTTTGTTTTTGTTTAGTTTTTTTTTCTCTCTTCTTTTTACGTGAGAAATGCTGACAGGGTGAAACTTGCTCTAGGGTGGGTCACCTGACACCTTTGTTACCATCATTTATTCTTCTATGTGGAGTTTGCTGACCTAGGCATACGCAGCAAGTGGCATTTACTCCGCCTACTGTGCTCAAGCCTGAGAAATATCACCTGTGTGGGTCTTCTATGTACATCTTCATTGATTAAACTAGCTGATTTGTTTTATTACAACCTCATTAATGTACAATTATTAGGTGGTTGTATTCCATGCAGAACTTCCAGTGGAGTTGTTTAAAATGCATTTAGTTTCCCTCTTCCCACAACCCACATACTGTAATGTTGTTCCCAAGAGTCCTCCCACCCGCCTGGCACGCTAGCAATGGTAAATGAGGCGCTTCCGAATTGGATGAAATTTGTGAGAACAAAATGCAAGACAACTTTGACCCAAGAATGACTGGTTCCCTTCATGCCTTACATTCTCTCTCTCTCCATCCCATCATTTCTTGCTTCTGGTCTCAGGACAGACACACACAGGAGACAGTGTCAGTGAAGATGGATGTTGAAATGTTACCAATGTCCCGTATGGTAATGCGTGGTGTGAGTGCGTGTACATGTGTGTGTGTGTGTTGTCCCATGGGTGGTACCATAGAGCTTGGCACCGTTCAGCTCTGCTACACCCAGTCTGCTATGGCGATGTTGACAGACTGGTGTATACAATGTACAGTAAGGAGATGTATACAAACTACATACTGCACAGTGACACCTAAAAGCAAATACTGTATGTGGCACACACATACAAACATCCTCATGCCTCTCCAGCTAATTAGGACAGTTAAGATAACGTCTGAATCTAATAGCAATTATACTGTAGAAGAACACAGCAAAATCACTGAGGGTGTTTACTTGCTGCCAGTTATCACAGTAAACCGTACTGACCACTGACTACTGAAGCTTTATAAAGCTAAATACATACTTTATTTTACCATATGTGAAATCTATTTTTCAATTTTTTTTGTCACACAGTGTACTTTTGTGGTCTGCATGCATGGGGCTAAATATATCTTCTTTAAGTTGCTGCTTTACTTGTTTTAGTACTCAAGACCAATTCTTGAAGGTCTCTGTCTTACTCTGACAAAGAAGACTGTGGGAATTTATTTTTAGACCGGACAAGAACACAAATGCGGACAAGTCACACAGAAATGGAAAGACCACTCCCCCACACACGCACACACACACACGCGCGTACGTCAAGAGCCTCAGTCAGTCATCTCATTGTAAAACTTACACTACAATAAATCTAAATCTTACCAAGTATTTTTGTCTAATTTATAGTAAAAATATCTAACTATACATATAAGACACAATTACCTAACAAGAGCTCATCTATCCAGTTATAATATCTTATTTCAAGAAATCTTACCAAGCAATCTTTCACTTGTTCCTTTGGCAGATGTATTTACTTATAAATATGACCTTGTATTCATAGTTATTTTACTTATTTTTGAAGAGCCATTTTTTGTAGTGCAGTAGCTAGCTAACCTCTCAAAAGCACATGCACACACACGTCAAGAGCCTCAGTCAGTCATCTCAGTGTACAGTATACCTTAGTAGCTAGCTAACCTCTCAAAAGCACATGCACACACACGTCAAGAGCCTCAGTCAGTCATCTCAGTGTACAGTATA
>JAODTR010080217.1:0-14849 GCA_025399935.1 Amblyopsis rosae | reverse complement strand
CACACACTCCTCAGCACCCGGGAAAAGACATGGCATGCAAATGCACACACACACTCCTCAGCACCCGGGAAAAGACATGGCATGCAAATGCACACACACACTCCTCAGCACCCGGGAAAAGACACGGCATGCAAATGCACGCACGAACAAGCGCACACAGGCACACAGAGTGCCTAGACCTTGCAGATCCAGCTGCCGTCAGCCGTGGGCGTTTGAAAAGCACATAACTCTCTTCTCCTTGTCGTGAAAGCCCTCATGAAACCCTTCACAAATAGTCTCAGTGCCCCCTATCTTTTCCCCAGCGTTGTCTGGGAGTGCCTGACTACTGGATCTGAGAAAGTGAGCGACCCCCGCCATCCACCCCCGGTGCCTTTGTGAAGTTCCAAGGTTTTAAGCCGAGTCAATTTGGGGCGCTTTGCGTCAAGTTGGTGTGCGCCTCTCCTCTCCTCTCCCTCAGCATTCATTAGGATGTGAGAGCCGGGGGCTGGATGTGTCTGGTTCTGGGGTGGGGGGTGGGGAGCTAGGTGTTTGAGAAGACCTGCTGGGGGGGTGGAGAGAGCCAGTTCCTGTTCTCTAACACGCAAAATCTAGCAGAACCCATGGGGTTTTCACACAGCTAATGTCATTATTCGTTCTGCATTTCCCATGTTTCTTTCTTATTATGCTCCCCCAATAGTGTGAATGAGGACCTTTTCTATATATATATATATATAGTGTAACTAAAGGGGAGCGTATGTCAGGAGGCTGCACAGGAGCAAAGTGTTGACCCCTGTCAGCTGTTTTCTCTCCGGGTTAATTAAAGAAAACAGCGGTGCAATCTGAGCCCGTGTGAAAGTGAAGCTAGCGAGAGAGAGGGTGCTCGGCCCGGCTCAGATCGGCTCAGCGCGGCTCAGCGGCATGTGTCTGAGACAGTGGGAACAAAGACGGAGACTGACACGCTGACAGTCAACACCATTTGTGCCGCTAATATATATTTTAACAGGCTATCAAAGTATTCTGCCTGGTAAATAACATAATAATAATAATAATAATAATAATAATAAGTGTTTCTTTCTTTTTTCATCTTTGTTTTTAGTTTTTTCTCATAAGGATGTGCTCCCATAAGAAAATCCTGAACGAAATGACAATTTGTTTGTAGTTGCAATAAAAGCTGAGATTGATAGGCCAGTGCTTGAGTGTGTCTACAGTAATAGATGCCAACTGATTTGACGTAATACTGATACTGAATAGGCTTTTGATTTTGTCCTTTTAGATGCAAAGCTGTCAGTGGCACAAGCCAGTCACTCAACATTATGATCTTGGTATTTATCTGGCCGTAACCCAATCTTTAACTAGCTATAGCCCCAATGGGGTGGTGCCAGCCAGAATGGGAGACAATAGAATAGAACTAAACACTCCCATTAGAGCTGGAAAATCGGGGGCCTTAACAAGTCAGGGGGGAGAGCCGTTGAGTCTCATTGCATTTCTGGCTTGTTAGGGATTTCCTAGCAGCTTACATGCTGTGTTGATGCTTTTTGATACTATGTTGCAGGTCATTTGGTTCCCATCTTCTCTACAATATTTAATAACTTAATAATTTCTTAACATATACTGTACACATTCACACACATTAATTATATTTTAAATCTACACCCCACTTTACTGATAACCAACTAATATCTTATTTTCAAAAATTGTGTGGGGAATTTCTAGGGGTGGGGAAAAAAATGTGATACAGCATATCGCGATATTTCCCATGGCAGTACTGTATCGATACACCAAGTATCGCAATTTCACTATATAAATTGCACTTGAGAATTTATCTTGGTGTATGCAATATTTATGACATGTCAGTTAGTCACATTTGCAGCAATAACATTGATGTGAGATGAACAAATCGATGTTAACAGTTTCCTTTAGGGACATAATTTGAAGTTGGAAAAAGTAATAAATGGCAAAATACCACAGAATATCGCAATATGTTTAATATCGCAATAATAACGTATAGTGGCATAAGTATTGTGATAATATCGTATCGTGGGGCCTCTGGTGATACCCACCCCTAGGAATTTCCAGTCTTCACATTGCATCATTATAAATGTTTTTTATTCCAATATACATTACCATTTTTTTTAAACAGACAGAGCATGTCTTTGCTTTTTACAAGAATAATTTTCTTGTATATTATGCACTTTGCTTTACCATCTCAAAAACGTAAAAAAAAAGGTAAATAGTTAGCTGTTGGTAATATGGAGGCAAACTTAAGTGGCATTAGCAGTGCCTTATAGCCAGTGCCGTCCAAGATAGAACACCCAGCCAATCACAGCGCGGCCGCTGGGCCCACCGGCTCATTAGTATGCAGCATGTGTGCAGTTGGCTAGATCCACTGAAACCACACTGCCATTTACCATTACCTCCACGTTCTCCCAAAATGGCATAAAAGAGAGGGAAAATAGCCAAGAACTTATTTATTTTAGAGTAGGGGAAAAGTTTTTTAATCAGACTGGGATGATGGGGGTGAGTAAATAAAATTAAAGGTTATTAAAGCATCCATACCCTGATCAAAGTTGCGCCCATAAACACATTTCCCCTGAATCAGAGCAATTAGCCGCAGAGGCGTTTAAAAGTTCTCTCCATTTCCCCCTGCTTAATAATGGAAACTGGGATTCCACTGGGGCGATGCTCTCGGGCCTAAAGAAGATATCTCTCTCTTGGCTCCATATTCAACAGCTATACGTCCCACAGTAATCACATTAGAACTTCATAATGCTTTGCTGTGACTTGGTACACCTTCATACGCCTTCCTTATAGGGCTTGATTTTGATTCAGGAGATACACTGGGCACTCACAGATGGAATTAAAGCAGATCTGTGGTGAAGCTTTTCTTTCTGAACCTGGAATTCATTTTCAATGGTATTAACTAGTCAGTCTGTGTGACTTTACACAGAGATTATCTAATAGGTAGCATTGCATTCTGGGAAAGTAACCAAGGTCTAAACACACACACACACATACACTAAGAGTTCAAGGGCTCTAAATTGCTCACAGGGGGATTAGCAGTATTAAATGAAAACATTTGGCGTTCTTCAGTAGCTTTCAGCTCCCAGGAACCAGGACTTAACTAGTATTAGTGTAACGTGGCGGCGTCTACATAGCCAATAATGACCACGAGAAAAGAAGCCCCCCGCAACTGCAGTGACCCTCGCGATCCATTTTCACACCTCTTCCTCATTGATTGGCAAAAAGGTGAATTATTTTCTCACCTGCTTTTTTTGCCGTCTGCGGATTTTCTCAGCAAAAGCTATTTTAGCGTGCAAATGGAGGTCTAATTGAAATTGAATTGGTCAGAGCTGTGGGCTAGACTAAGACTGATGAGGTAGGAAGATGGTGTGTCTGATAGGTACTGTACTGTAGGTAACGAGTTCAATGAAGAGGGGCAGCCACTGTGCAAAAAGCACCATTAAGTATTCATAAGTGAGGCGCCTACATTTGAATGACCTCGATAGCGAGCATTCTTTTTGCCATTATTTACATTTGCATGGCGCACAGGGAATTCACCATTGCCCTGCCACATTGGCAGTGCTCTGGGCTTTAACAAACATGCATACGTGTGTGTGTACTTGGTTTTGCCACCGAAATGTCAAAGTCAAGGCTGCTCATTTGAATTCTGCTAAGGGTGGCTGAATAACAAAAGCATGGTGAGACTAAGGGGCCTCACCCGCCCCCTGTGAGTTTGCCAGGTACATGTTAGCTACACAGCTAACACCGCTGTCTCTGTGTGTGTGTGTGTGTGTCTCTCCAGGCCAAAGGGACGGAGCCAGCGCGCGCTGCCCTGGCAGCTGAGGCAGGAGAACAGCGACGTGGTGTGGAACGAGCTGGCCTACTTCAAACGCCTCACCAGGAAACTCACCACAGAGAAGTGAGTCACCCTGCCTCTCCACACGTTCCAGCTGGTTCACTCACTGTGACAATGGAAACATCTTTCTCTTCTTCTCTCTTTCTCTCTCTCACACACGCACGTGTGCACAGAAGAGGCAAGCTGCCACGGCCCCCTCACTCACTTCATCTCACCCCTCGTTTGTGGGTGTTGAAATGTGCCCTTCCCAACCTCCCAGCATCTACCTGCCCCACCTCGTCATTACCAGACAGTGGGGAAGGAGGGGGGGGGCCCTTAGCACCATCGTTAAGGCACCGCGCTCATTTTGGAAAAGAGAGGCCGCCCAACGATTCACACGTAGATTGGGAAACCTCTGGCTGTGACTTTGTGAAACCTCTGTGTTCTTTTCTGGTAAATTTATGCGCAGCTCTTCTCCTGGCGCCGGTGCCATAGCGTGTCAGTGGAAGTGTAGTGTGAACATAGCAGTTTGCACTAGTGTTAACAGCCCAAAGGGTGACCCAGAACACGGCGACTGCTAATTACACAGATTCTTTCCCCCTCCGTGTTTCTCTTGATTCTCTCCATCTCATCCTGTGCGCTGTAGCCAATGACTGGAGAGCCAATGCCCCAACTTGATCACGACTGCCAGTGGCCGTCCCACGTCAAGGCTTTGCTCCACATCCAGTGACCCCCGCCTCCCCTCTCTAAAGCCATAGCCTCTCCTCATGCGCTCCTCCCCACCACCTATCCCACCTCCTCCCCATCGCCTTCCCTCAGCCCTGTGTGATGCTTCAGGACCAGAATTGTTACACCACCACCACCCCCCTCCAAACACCCCCTTCCTACACACACACACACACACACACACACACACACACACACACACACACACCTCCCCTCGCCCTGTCCTCCGAATCCCAGCTGAGCTCATTATGATGTAGCCCGGCTGCCTCTTCTCCGAGCATGAGCTGTTCGAGCTAATTACAGGCTAGCAGGCCTAGCACCGCTGCCTGTTGAGGGCCGTCCGTCCACCTGCCCGCCCCACCCGGGCAGGACAGGAGCACAGCAGAGCAGTCTGGGGCTGGGCTGGGCTGGGGGGGGGGGCTCGGGCTACAGGCTTGCACATGTGGTACGTTGGCTCTGACCTGTGAGGCGAGCGCACCAGGGATGGCGATGCTGCTCCCGGCCCCGCTGCTAGCGGTGCAGGCCAGCGCTGATCCCAGCCACGGTTCCTCGGCTCCCCTCCCCTGACTGGCTTAGAGGGAACTTGGCTGGCTTCTCCACACTCGTGCTCGAGGAGAAAGTCCTCCTCCCCAGGTGCACGCATCTTTGATCTAGGCCTTTGGCCTCAGCCCTCAGCACGATTAACCAGCTCAGTGTGACGCAGCAAGCAAAGTGCCCCCTCTCTTCCCCTGCTCCTCCTGCCCCGTACCGTGACGTGGTGCAGCACAAAGTCAGCCCAACAGATAACAGGCAAGGTATAGGAGTGACACAAACAACCTGGCTGCCTCTCAGACCAGGTAGACACAGTCACGCATCCGTTTATCTATTACCGCAGAATGTTAGCCTACTAGCTTGGTAGCCGTTGTATGCCTCAATACTCTGCATGCCCGCAGGTGAGTTTAAGTTTTGGCGTTAAAGTTAAATTAAAACCATACATTACTGTGCAGTATGTTATTAGCCAAGGGCAGCTTCACAACGTTGTTATTCCACAGTGTAACGCACCGTTTTACAAACGGTCCTCATTGGCTTGTGAAAGGCCCAGTCAGTTGCAGTTGCCATTCTGTGGGCCGTATGTGAAGGTTGTGCTAGATGAGGGTTGGTAATGACCCACTAATGGCTAATTACCTCCTGGTGGCTAAGGATTTTTGGGAGCCAATAACAGCTTTTTAACAGGCTTTAAATGGCCAGGACCAGGCCTTAAAGGAGTCTCGTATCTTTGTCTTGTAATCTGTTTATTCTCTCTTAACTATTACTCGATCACAGATCACTAAATGTAAATGCTACTCTGAGGTCCAAAAAGCCATTTTCCTAAATTAATATGGGTGTGTACAATATTATCTTGTCCCTAGGAGTGTTGCATCTGTGCTTATTTGTCCTAAACCCTAGCCACAAACATGAAGGAAATACATTATGGGACTTTCAGTGGTCCCATGTTTTCTGTGGGTGATACACTTTACAATCGAACAAATATTTAAATTAAAATGATAATATACTGTATATTTTTAATAAAGGTGTATATGACTGAAGTCATGCCCAGCCTATTTCAGCCACAGGGACATTGCATTCATTATTCAGTCAGCTGGAGAGCTAACGACCAAAACAACCTTTTCATATGTAATCGTTCGTGATCGTAAGTGTTATAATCTTCAGATCCAGCATAATAACCCCATCTGCACATCCGACATTTAGAACCTGCTTAAAATGCACTCTGGAGGAAAATGAATGGAATGAAGTCAGTGGTCAAGGCGGATACAGTAGAAAGCGGAGAGCCAAGGCTGCATTGTGATTGAGATTTCCTCCTCTTTGTAGTGGATGGCTGGCAAACAGGAGTGCGGGCAGGGCAGGCGAGGAATGTTGATTCGCCGTGGGATCATTTTATCTGCCTCATTATGCATCTGTCTGCAGCACTCCACGTCTGTACTGGTTAATTGTTGTTAAAGGTCTGTTGGAAAAATGAGGCAGGGATTATTTAGGCCCTGTAAACAGAATAAACGCACGCAGAAGATCCTCCTACTTAAGACGCTGCACTTGGATGACATCAAAGCATAAATTAGCCAGCCATTATCTGTGTGTGTGTGTGTGTGTGTGTGGGCGTGCGAGCTCTGAATACGATGTCTCGTCTGAGTGACCATTGCTGACGACATTGACTCTAATGAAGTTTAATAAAGTACACATATTTTCCCCGCAATATTCTTCATATCGTGTTTTTTTTTTTTTTTTTCCTTCAAATTTTTTTAATGTGTGCCTTGATTTGTAAAGAGGTAATGTTCGCTAATGAGTTTCTTTTGCCCCCATGGACCAGGGCTGTTCTGTCATTGGGACACATTGATTCACATGCATGCGCACGCACACACACACAGGCTGTCAATATGCTTTTTAAAATCAGACCGCCAAGGATTCCCCTCACTTAATTATTGGGTACAATAAATAAATAATTCTATAAAAACCTGTTTTAACATGCATATGGATGCTTCAGTTACTGTAAACATCTGATTTGGTTGCACAGTAAATAACGCTATATCAAAGAATGAAACCCCAGCAATACGAGAGGAAGGAGGTACTGTTTTTAAGTGTGCAAATATCTTATTTAATGACAATTTCAGTACCTAACAGCGTTAACAAAGGAGCTGCTCATCCTTGACTGTTTGCTACAGGTTTTTACATGAAGACCAATTCACTTCTCATTTGAGCGGCCTGTGGCAGGAGAGCGTTTCTCTTTCAGCCTCACTGTTGTTGCTACTGCTGCATCGCCCACAGCCAAAATACAGCACAGAGCCGTGTGAACTCCGCTAGGCCCATTTCTGCTGACAGCAGTGGCTTATCCACCCAGACTCCCTCCCTGACTGAACAGCCCTATAGCCTGGGCTTAAACAGTGGAATTCCCTCCTGACTCAAACCATGTCTTACCTCCTTCCCTCTAGAGGCAGAGAGTAGGAATCTTTTCCCAGACCATGAAAATGCTAGCAGTGTTTTTATTTCATTCCCGTCTTCCTCTGTTTTTTTTTTTTTGTTTTTTTATGTGTCGAACGTGAAACCGCGAGGAGGCTGGCGCATAACAGCGCAACAGTGGAAGTGATGTAGTGGAGGGGGGGGTGGCAGTTTGCGCTCTAAGCTGCTTCAGCGATAGCACAGGTAGAGAGGAGATCAAATGGGGTGGAGTGGTGATGGCTCAGGGCTGGTGTTTCAGCTGCAGTATTCTAACAAACGTGGCCAAAAGAGCGATGTGAGACTCATATTGCAGACCACATCATTACCAAGCATAACACACCTGTCTGTTGCCTTTTTAGTTTGGATTCTGCCAAGAAACTTCTTTGCTTTTATGCCTGCTGAGTGTTCTTCTACCCCAGGTGAGGCGGTGAGTTGAGATGGAATTTAAAATGGAGGGGCTAGCTTTATTTGAAAAGAAGGGTGAAAGACACATGAAATACAAGAGGCCGAGTTGTGAACTATTTTGTAAGAGCTGGGACATGACATGAAAACAATGTTTCATTTTACTGCGGGTGCAGACTATTACTATTGGAGTTCGACAATGACTATTTGCCCCTTTATTTCACCAGGAGGCAAATATTGTGAGAACGGCTCAATTTTGTTCCTCGTTTGTGAACTCTTCCTATAGCAGGATGTTACCGCAACCACATGCATTTCTCCTAATTCATGTTTTATACGATGCTTTCACACAAGCAAGCAAAGTATATTAAGTGTGTGGGGGGGGGGGGCAGAAGGTAGGAAAGTAGAACTTCAATCTCAGAAAACCATCATGTTGTACTAGTTGAAAGTTACTCAACACAATCTTCAGTGATTTGTGCAGCCTCACTTTTAAATGGAGGGTTTTGTCTACAATAATCTCTTTGAAAAGCAGCAGTGTTTTACATTTTAATTAGTAAGGGAATGTTAGTGTTCTTAGGTTTTGTATTTTCTTTAATTCAGCATAATTTTTTTAGATGTTCCGGATGTTGCGTAATGACAGCGTAATGTTCCATTCTCTAGAGGGTTCTGATGAGAAGCCATACATGCAATTCAATCCCCCCTTTATCCAAGAAAGGACTCTCATCCTTTAACCAGAGGGAGGGATGTGCATATGAACTTTGGTTCGGCATCAATACCATCGGCATCTGAAAAGGCATAAAAGAGAAACATTAGATGGGAGAGACTCCTTTGGCACGCAGCGTATTTCAGCTCATTTGTCCCATTAACACCCCGGACAGATACGGCAGAGCACGGGCCTCATCGACTGAAGTTCATTTATAGAGGAAAAATCTATAGTGCTGCGACACATATCCATCTGCAAATGCCCCCCGACTAACCCCCCTTCCCCAAGAGAGAGTCATTTGTGTACTTATTTAAGCTGTGCTCAGCCATTAGGCCAAGGCTATACTGAATAGTGCTGGGTAAGAAGCTAATTATATTCCCACAGTCTGTCGTGCCCATGACTTTTTTCCCTTGTCATTTTCTTGGCCGAATTATCGGGGGTAAGGGGGGATGCATTGTAGGCACAGCGTGGGCGACCTTATTCTAAAAAGATCTCCAACTCAGCACGATTAGGCTTATCAAAGGCCACCGCACTCTGATATTCAGCATGCATTGTTTAGCATTAAACTCGTGTGTATGGAACACTGTAGCACTCCTCCAGAAGACAGTTTGAAAGAGGCCCCACCATTGTGATGAGGTTAGCCAAGGGAAGGGTGCCACTACAATAGCAGGAGCATGTTTCAAATTTTTCTATGACTCTGAGGAGCAGAGGGGAGGGAAGTTGTGTGTTCCAGGTGTGGTTGTTCTCAGTGGGCCCTGTGCAAATCCTCTGAAGACTGCTTTTGGGGTCCTAATAATAACTTGAAAGTGCAGAGACTCGAGCAGGTTCTTTTCCCCATCATAATTAGTTGGTAGCAAGAATAAAGTGAATTGCTGAGAGGTAATTCGGCTCACTTTTGTTTGTCTATTTTGGTACAAATGCACAGTACACACAAGCTGAACCTTCATACCTGGTTGTTTCATGTTGCTTGTGACTTTGATTTCTTGCTACAATAACTAAGATGTGTTATAATTGTTAGCGGTTACCCCCCTTGCCTGTGTCTTTCTTGTGTTTACAGAGCACTCTCAGGGTTAAAGGTGAACTTAAATTTCTGTGGGAGAGTCAAAAGCCAGAATGAACATGCTTGTGTCATTCTATTAACATTTTTAGTTGTATGTCGATTCCAAAGCTATTCTCAATAGCTTGCTAATTGTAAGAAATAATTGTAATGTTCGTGAAGGTAACATTCATGTGTGATGGTGTTTGTCAGGGCTAACCTTGATGAAGAGCTGGACGTACTCCGTGTGCAGGCTGCTATGGACCGGGCCACTGTGAAGGAGCTACACCTGTGTCTGCACAAGGACCATCAAGGTGAGGTCATGTTGCATCGCTGCTGGGACTGTCTGCTGTCTATTTGGTGTGCAGATGCTTGTTAGTATCTCTGCACCTATAGTATTACCCTGGGATGCTTTCTAAGCTTAGTGAAGAATCTGACAACACCAGGTTCAACACCTGACAGGCTTTTAAGTATGTTAACATGTTAAACAGCACCTTTCAGAGATGCCACATTAGTATTTAGGAGGCATTTCTCTGCGGAATTAATAGGACAACTCAATTAAGACCTAATCAGCTTGTTGCAAATTGACTTTGAGATCAAGTGGTCTTCAGCTTGTTTGCATTTGTCATTCGCAATGATAAAAGGTACATTGCTTTTAATCCGATCTGCCTTCTATTGTCAGGTGCTGGCCAACAAAGCCAGTGGCCTTAATTAACCAGTTCAATAACAAATCTGTCGTCGATCACTTTAATTTACTTCACAACTAATGATGGTGTCTGTTGGAGATGAGAGCCTATGCTTTAAAGGATGGAACTAATTAAAATGTTGGATGCGCCTCCATTGACAATCAATGCATAATCAGGAATACTAGGAAATAGGCTCCATTGAAATGAGAGATTTAGTGGTGCATCTTGTCACACAAATAACTAAATCAAGTTTGGCATGGCCAACTGCCATTTCGTCTTTTTTTTTTTTCTTCTGTTAAGTGGGTGCTATTTTACAATTCATACCCCAGAAAACCTGCCAGAAAGCCCAACTATAATGACATTATACAGAAGCCAGTGTTCAATTATTAATAATATAACACAGCCTGGGTTAGGGGTTTAGATTCCCAATAGACCACCCCGATGCTGTAGAAGTATACTCATTTTGTTGAGTGCTTTAATATTTTACATCAACGACTGTGTCAGATCAATGTATTAACTAGTTTATTTACCATTACTGTGTACAACCTATCTATTGTCTATATTGGTTTCTACAAGACTTTAAGCAATATGTCCACAGTGGAGTCAGGAAAACGAACACACCCCCAAACGTTGACTCTTGCTGAGCCCCTCTGACCCGTTGAAAATGGAGGAGGTGCAGGAAGTGCTGCCTTGCACTAAAGCAAGGCAGCAGATGAAAGGCATGTGGCCCTTTGTGACGTTAATGTATGCCACGGCGCTGGGAGCTCCGCTGGCGAAGGGTGACTTGGGAGCCACCGCAGTGTCTTATCAAGGCAGCGTTGAGGTGCCAACTCCCCGGCCGTTGGTGCTGGAGCGGGGTAATTGTCTCCCGATCTTGCTCCGTACCCAGCCAATACAGCCTGCCCTCCTGTCCTGGGTGGGTGCAGCTCTGTCTGATTGGATGTGACGCGCAGCGGAGACAAAAGAGCCAGTTAATTCAAAGTAACAAACTTCCCTGGGAGAGGCAGGTGCATGGGAAAGGGAACACAGACTCTGTGGAACGTTACTGTCTCTCTCTCACTAGATCTCTCTTTCTTTGGACATCAACGTATTCCTCAGAAAGGTCAACTGACCTGAAAAGTCAAATGGCTGAATATTTGATGTGCCAGGTCTTCCTTTTCAAATGAGCTAGCTTGTACAACCATGAATGTTTAACATAAGTGAACAGGAAGCAGGAATCATTTTTATTATTTTTATTCATTTGTAAATTTCTTTTATACTTTTTTTGCAACTTTCTTTCTCATTAATAATAAGTATAATACAAAACCCTTCCATAGGCCACTGCTGATTTCGGTCACAATAAAGTACTATTCTCATCTGTGGAGATATGTCCATTGGGAAAACATGGTGGGCTACAAAGCAGATCAGCCAGGGGCTGTGTGTTCACTAGAGATTCAAGCACCTCTCCTGGTTTGCTTAAGCCTGCGATATACTTGCTTTTAATTACGCGTACGCAAGATGGCTACCACGCGTATCGGGTGCGTATCCTGCGTTCCTTTGGAGCATAGTTTGTGCGCGTCTTTAGAAAATTACGCTACGCGTGCGCATGTATCAGGCAGTATCAGGATCGGACAGGCAGATCAACAGCAGTTCTAAACAAAGAACAAGTTCGGAGAGCTGGTTTTGAATTACCTAACATCTATATGATGTCTCCATGCCGCTCCACATTTTGACATGTTGGTTGTTGTGGAATTTCAAAGGTAGTCAAGGAAAGTATTCCGGGTTCAGCCAGGGATGATTCGGCCCTGATCTGCCCCCTACTGGATATATTTGAAATCCTCCAAGCACACGCAAGGTACGCAGGCAAGTCTATGAATTCCTTTTGCGACGCAGCCGCTTGTCTACATGTACGCTTTGCACAAAAGCAAGTATATCGGGGCCTTTAAGATCCCCACAGGAAGGATGCACACTTCTTGTGTCTGTGTGCTTGTTTGAACTCGTTTATTACATTTCCAAGGCCAGGGTTTTGTATAAAAATGGGGGCGGGGGTGCACTTCAGCGGTGAATGTGTCAAGTCCCCTTGTAAAACGGATAAGAAATTGACTTTGTAATTTGATTGATAAAAGGAAAAGAGAAACTGATTTTTCTATGTATGCTGAAATAACATCACCAGAAATAGTCTTTTTCAATTTAGGCCTTAATCATGCTAATTGATTTAATGTGTCCTCTTCATTCTCTCCATTCACTGAGCACCCAGGGCTTGACGCGTCATGTCACAATAACGTTCTTTGTTCCTGCGGGAAGGTCTGCTTCGCAAAGTGGCAGAGGAGCGCCGGGTCAGAAGCAGTACTCCTAAAAAGCCTTGTGTTTCTGCTGAGCAAATGGAGGAGTCATTAAAACAGGTACGGCACTATGCCATCACTAAGTGTTCTTTGTCATTGTCAATAAAAGGAACCCATCAGAGACGCAACTAGAGTACAAAAGGGAAAGGGGGGGTGAGCTTTCGCTAAACTCTTTAAGGATTTGAAGTGGAACGTGTTAGAAGTTACATTGTTGTCAGTTTAACTTTGCTGTATTGTTTTTGTTGCTTTAATGATATCATTCTAGGGAGACGATCATCTTTAATGACATGTTAAACAATAGCAGCTCACACAGATAGTTATGACAGTGGCATTGTTAAAGCGCCTCTCCGGTCATTTCCGCGGGGATGTAAAATCACGCTAGCACGCTCATAACCAGTGGTGCATGGCATTCGATGAAAAGGAACACAGGGAATGGGTTTTGCACGGAATTAAATTGTTGTGCGGTAATTTATAGCAGATGATGCCGTTGCAGGGCGTGCCAACAAATGCCATATGGCGACGTAATGGAGGCCGTCATCGCTTTTTATTACTGAATGACAACCATCGTGTTAAATATAATAACCTGCGTGGTCGACCAGGTTACATGGCGCTAATTTATGCCCGCTAACGCTACATAATTGAAACGATTTCTGAGAGAGGAGCAGGCAATGCATGTGCCTGAATGGTGTGTGTGTGTGTGTGTGTGAGAGAGCGTGCGTGCGTGTGCGTTTACATGTTGGCAGTGGATAATCAACAGTGAGCACAGCCTTCTAATTTAGTTTGAAAGCTACCGTGCATTACCAGAGGGCAGAGTGAGAGCCAAATAAAAGGGAGAGATTGCCTGGGGCTGCAAACCCAGCAGGCGTGCTCTGTTCTCTTAACAGTCTAACAGGGAGCCTAAGTGCTCGTGGTTGCTGCTTAGTGAAGGGTGCTGGAGGTCAGGGGTCGCCAGCCAGATGCATGTGACCTTAATGGAGGAGACCTCAGCGTCGCCTGGTGATCGCGGTGATGGGTGATTCTGGCTCCTATCTCTGAACCCTGCAGATGGAAGAGCTGGAGAGGAGGCTGAGGTCCCTAGAGGAGGACGCATGCGCCCTGAGGGAGGAGAAGGACAAGCTGCTGGAGACCAACCAGGACCTGGCCGGCGACTGCCGCGACCTCCGGGCCTCCCTGGAGCACCTGCGCGGCCAGGCCGTGCTCCGCGAGGAAGCGGCCCGCACCGCGGCCCTGGCCCAGGGGGAGCGTCACCGCGGCCAGGCCCAGGCTCTGGAGGCCCTGCTGGTGGTCTCACGGCGGGAGGCCACCGGGCTCCAGCGGCAGGCGCTGAAGCTGAGGCAGGAGCTGGGGGTGCTCCAGGCGGCCAGGGACTACAGGAGCCGCGTGGCGGCGGCAGCCAGGGGGGGAGGTGGCGCGGGAGGGAGAAGAGGGGCAGCAGCCAGTAGCGTTCGCAGCAAGGTCAAATTGAACACAGGCAGGCTCAGAGGTCCGCCGCTCCAGAGCAGCCACCGAGCAGTCGGCCCCAATCAAGCCATCAGCTGGCAAGGCCACAGCCCCAGCCCCACTAAGGACGAGTGGGAGGACATGAGCGCTGATAGGTAACCACACACACACAGCCTCATTATTTTCTAGGCGGTTGGGGCTGTATGCAGCATCCAGGGGACATCCTGCATGCAAAGCATAAGCAAATGGGTGATTGAATTTCAGCTGTCTGTCTAGTTGGTATTCAAGCCAAAAGAAAAATGGCGAGCGGGAATGCCACGGAGATGGGGGGGCATGTATAAGGGGGAGGGGGGGAACTACTGTCAGATCCTTAGAAATATCCTGGGACGCCTCGCTTGGAGCTTATTGACTGAAATTTGCATGTGGAATTAGCCACCGCTGCACGCGAGGTTGAAGCGGTGCCAGGAAAGCCCCGGGATGAGGGCCCACCGATGCCGTGATGCCTTCCAGTGAAGCCGTTTTCACGCACGAGTCACGCGGCTCTGAAATTGACAGTTTGGCAGTTTGATTTAATTTGCCGGTCCTTTGCATATCCACTAACCCCCCCCACCCCCCCACACACACACACACACACGGCGCACCACAACCTCAAGCCCCCATATCCACCCATGCATGCATGCACGCGCACACACACACACGCACTCCTTTGCCCCAAGCCCAGTCAGTTGTGTCATGTTGAGTACCCTTCTTTGCTCCA
>JAODTR010080206.1:1626-14850 GCA_025399935.1 Amblyopsis rosae | reverse complement strand
TATTCTGGTGATTGAGAGCCGGGAGGAATGCGTAGCGCCGATGACGTGGAAGGTTGAACCTCAGGTGTGGAGAGAGAGTCTGCGGATGAATGAGATCTGTGGCCGGGCAGTGAACTGCGTGCTCATGCACGGGGCGCGGACATGACAATAATTAGTAACTGTAATGGATTACATTTAAAGTAACATACCCATTATAATAATACTTATAATATATAATAATTATAATTATATATATTATATTATATATAATATTAACAATAATATAATTACTAGTCCCTTCACTGAGCTGTGCAAACTTGAACAACTGAGCAAGAGTACATTAGAGTCTGTAGATTGTGAAACAGGCACGGTTCCTCTACTGACAGCTTCATTAAATAGCACCCACAGAACACCGGTCTAACTGTCAGCAGTGAAGGGGCAACTCCGGGATGCTGGCCTTCTAAGGCAGAGTTGCAAAGAAAAGCCGTATATCTCAGACTGGCCAATAAAATGAAAGGATTTAGATGGGCAGTCACTGGACAGCGGAATATTGAAAGAAGAGGGGGAAAAAGTGTTAGACACATCTAAGCTTGACGTGTTAGATTAGAAAGAAGAACATTTGTCAGATGCAGCAGACCAAATGAGAAGATGCTTGAAGAGTGCTTGGCACCATCTGTCAAGCATGGTGGAGGCAATGTGCTGGTGTGGGGGTGCTCTGGTGGTGGTAACATGGGAGATTAGCACAGGGTATTTGAAGAAAGGCTATCATTAGAATGTACAACACCACGCCATAACCTGTGGTACCGCTGGACTGGTGTTTTCTTGCCAATTTCTCGAACGACCTTTGCAAAAACAGGATGCTGTGCTATACGGATTCAACTTCATTGGCTTCCTATACAATTCCGTATCAAATACAAGACTCTCCTCCTCACATACTAGGCCCTTCACGACCTGGCTCCCTCCTACCTCTCTGACCTTCTCACGCCATATACTCCCTCACAATCTCTTCACTCATCCTCTACAGATCTTCTGGTTCGGCTGGTGGGGGGGGGGGGGGACTCTGACTGTTGTCTGTGCATATGCACCGAACAGCAGTTTGGCATATTTGGCCTTCCTGGAGACCGTGAATGGAGTCCTGTATGGGGCTCCAGTAGGGGACTCCATAGTTCTGCTGGGAGACTTCAACTTGCACATGGGCAATGATGGCGACATCTCGAGAGGTGTAATTGGGAGGAACGGCCTCCAAAGCGGGCATTTTCTTTTAGACTTCTGTGCTAGTCATGGACTGTATACCAAACACCATGTTCGAACATAGAGATGCTCATAAGTGTACGTGGTACCAGAGCACCCTAGGCCGAAGGTCGATGATCGATTTTGTGATGGTATCATCTGATCTGAGGCCGCATGTTTTGGACACTCGGGTGAAGAGAGGGGCAGAGAGTGGGGATCTTGTTCACGAGTGAGGGAACTATGGAGCGGGAGATTTGTCAGAGAATCGGAGCAGCGGGAGCGGTATTGCAATTGCTTTATCGCACCGTTGTGACGAAAAGAGAGCTGAGCCGGAAGGCAAAGCTCTCGATCTACCGGGCCATTTTTGCTCCTACCCTCACCTATGGTCATGAAGGGTGGGAACGAACAAGATCACGCGTACAAGCGGCCGAAATGGGTTTCCTCAGAAGGGTGGCTGGCTTCTCCCTTAGAGATAGGGTGAGAAGCTCAGCTATCCATGAGGAACTCGGAGTAGAGCCGCTACTCCTTCGCGTCGAAAGGAGCCAGTTGTGGTGGTACGGGCATCTGGTAAGGATGCCCCCTGGGCACCTCCCTTGGGAGCTGGGAGGAGGCCTAGGGGAAGACCCAGGACTAGGTGGAGAGATGATATCTCCACACTGGCCTAGGGACGCCTTGGGATCCTCCAGTCAGAGCTTGCTGATCAGGTCAGTGGTGTAACTGCACCCCAGCTCTGAGACTTCCTCTGCCTTTAAAGTGTAACTGCACCCCAGCTCTGAGACTGACTCCACCCATTGCGCATATTAATACAATTCTATAATGTAGTCAAGGAACTGAGTGAGGGGCGGAGAGAGGGCCGTCATTAACATTAACGTTAAAGTGGATGAAAAGTACAGTTGGAAACCATCTTGATGCAATTTTTTATTTTTTATGACATAGGGACAATGCCATTTTCCGATAATAAAAGGCAGATTTTTCAAAGATTTTGAATTGTATATGGGTGTTCAATATTGTGTCATTACAGTCCTGGACTAATTACAGCTTTACAAACACATTTTAGGGTGCAGTTCTCTTTAAATAAAAAACTATATTTATATAAACAGCAGGAAACTATGATGCAGTAGCAATCAATATGGGTCATAATAGGGGGCATGGCTGCAACATTTGGCCACAGTCAGTGGACTGCTGTCCCACTGTGGACTGGAGACTCCATTTGCCATACAATTTGGCAGTCAGTATTTGTTGGCTCACCGTTACTGTAGCCAAAAACACAGAAAATGTGAACATTGGCTGTCATTAGCTGCAATCATTAAGGAAGTGTAACAATAATTGCAGCATTGAAGGGCAGTCCAGTGTTTCTACCTCCCCACTAACCCAACCTGAAACCAACCAGCATTTAAGATATGTTGTTGGCAGCCCACGGTTCTCATTTTGCAACGTTTTGGTCTCATTTCTGGCAGTTCATGAGACGTGATATAGTAGTGTTGGCCTATGCTAATAGGAAGTGGCGTCGCGGCTGATTTGGCACCATGTCACGTATTGACAGA
Source organism: Amblyopsis rosae (assembly GCA_025399935.1). NCBI lineage: Eukaryota > Metazoa > Chordata > Actinopteri > Percopsiformes > Amblyopsidae > Amblyopsis > Amblyopsis rosae. The sequence goes on along the minus strand of JAODTR010080206.1, from coordinate 12,097 downwards.
CCAGCGCGCATGTGCTCCTCTCCAAATTCCAGCTTCAGGACATTTCCTGGCAGACAGAATTAGTTGGCCGAGCCAGACACACACGTACACAACTAATCGCCCACAGACACACACACAAACACCACACACACACACACACACACACACACATGCTCAAGCAGGCATGCCTACAGTATAAACCGTCACAGACATTGTAGGAGTACAGCAATACAAAGAGACACACACAGGGACCAGATTTAGTGGGGGTTGTGGAGTTAAGGTGTGAACATGGGAGTGACAGGCATGGGACTATAATAACTAGCCAACATGTCCTGCATTTCCTCTCGTTAGTGCTAAATTAAATACAGACTGGAAATAGTCTCCAGTCTGATGTAACATGGCTCAGAAACCTTCAAGGGTCCATCTTGTTTCTTGCCCTTCCACATGTAAGCACTGGGCTGATCTATAGTGATGTGGTAAAATGTTCACTCTGAAAACAAACAATGTTCCCAGTAATACTGTTCAATCTCAACAGTAGGTATTCTCGCTGATGTTCTGTATGAATTAACCCTTCATTTGTAATAGGTGCTGGACCGGAGTTTATCCGATGTTTCTCAAAAACGTATTTATAACTGGCAGTATGCAACTGTTATCAGTAGTAATATTCTGGTGAGAAGGAAAGCCTTTTTGAGTGACAATGGTACTAAAGCTAACAAACTGCAGCAGAGCCAAAAAGCCTCAAAACAACCATGGAGAAACTTAAGAGAGCATACCTAGAGGCCCGTATGAATGCAGTAAAGATGGTGATCAGCTTTGCCACTAACCTATAGCATTGTGAGATCAGTATGGTCTCGCGATAGTGACTTTTCCGCGTAAATCGGTTTGGAGAACTTGAAATCCCTTGTGCTTCAGTCCGGTAAGCCTATTGTGTGAAAAATCAGCTTCATACTAACAGCTACTGGTGTGGTATAGGTGGACAGGCAACAAATGTGCGAGTCTCAAAAACAACATTGGCAGTTCCTTTAAGAAATAAACCTAGTGCTACAAGAGCATTAGTTGTATTAGAACGTATTAGATTAGCAAAGAACATCAATGAAGGCTTTTTTTTATGGAAACATTTTTTTCACACTTCTTCTGACTGGCTTCAGCAAGAGTTCACCCAATCATCTGCCAAGTATTTTTTCATAATGTTTTTGCCCTTTTAAAACAGTTTGGGGCTTCCAAGATGGTTCTGTGTAAACAAACAAGCTGGCATGTCAACTTAACTAATTTTGGCATTTATTCATTTTTCTGTCCACAAACACAGAATATTCCCTTTAACGTTGAGCTTGGCCTTGTCCGTATCGCCATGACACTTTAATCTCAGTGGCTGTGACCCCATCGTCTAAAGCTGTCCAAATCTCACCCAAACACACCACACAGGCCAACGCTGCTCCCGAGACAATATGGAGCCAGTATCAGCTGGTTCCGTGTGTCTGGGCTCAACACCATGAATGGAATAGTCATCTAGTTTTAATCACCATACTGAGTTGCAATGGGCATACTTGGAAAAACTACTGAAATTAATTAAAGCAATACAGCAGGCTACATACAATTATTATTATTATTATTATTATTATTATTATTATTGCTACACTGAGGCTGCCTATGCCACTCCTATAAACAGGTCAAAGGCAGAGAAAAAAAATCCTTATGGGAACAATAAAGGATAAGATTCCAGTTCCACTGTTTACAGTTTAGACATGGGAGTCTTTGGGGATTGACTCCGTTTAGCAGCCAGTCTCAAGTGGCCGCTCGAGGAACTGCAGGTTTTGGCACATTGCTGGCTTATGCCTCTGAAACCAAACCTTGACTACATAATAAAAACCAACTGAATACATAATTCATGAGCAAATGGCTGGCTGAATAGTAGAACACACAACATTCAAACACTTTGTGTAGCTACATTACATGGACTGTATTTATATAGCACTTTTCTAACCTTCTGCCCTCTCAAAACGCTCTACAGTATTTCACTTCATGTTCATCCATTCATGGTGATTGATGCCATGCAACCAACCACTGATAGGGGGTTAGGCATCATGCTCAAGGATGCTTACAGGTAGGTCAACGCTGGGGTTTGAACCCACAAGCTTCCAGCTGAGAGCCCAGCCCCCAGACCACTAAACCACTAAACCATCCTGCCCCCTCTACGTTTGTTATGCACTGATACTGTGCACGACCAATGCTGTCCTGTTGACATCTTGGCAACAGACTGCACTGTTCTGCGCTGAGACACCCACTCTGTTTTGCACTTTGCTCCATTGAAAGCTAATGACATGGGCTGGAGATGGTTAGTCTTGCCCAGATACATGACCCACGAGGCCATACACTGAAAATAACATGATAAATAAGTGATGGGCCACAGAAACATGTACCACCATGCCCCAAGAGAACGGTGATTAATACAACCCCATAATTGTAAACGTTGTTTTTTTGTAGTTATAATTGCCCTTGATTATTTATTAATATATTTAAATGACTTCACTCATACTGTATTTTATTCACAGTTGACACTTGAAAAATATGTTTTCCTTTTGAAATGAAATTCTCAGTAGCCTACAATGAATGAATATATGTATGTACAGTATATTGATAGTATGAATGGAGAGATGGATGGATTGATGGATGGATGGATGGATGGATAAATTTGCAGCCATGGCTCTAGGCAAATAATGTACATGTTTGCTAACTAGCCACCATAAGCTTGGTATCATGTCAGTGGTGTGTGTGTGTAGTTTTTTGGGGGTGGGGGGGGTGCTGATGGCTATGAATCATTCATCAGTCTTCACAAACCACTGTGAATATACATTAATAAATAATTGTCCAACAGTTCTTTGGGGACCCTAAAATCGATAATCCTACCACAGAGTACATGGTGCATAATAAATAAGGCCAGATTTCTATGCTGCCCAAAACCACTAAACAATAAACTAATTAATGCATTAAATAAATGCTTCACGAAATAAAAGGTGATGATATAGTGTACAGCAAATCGTTGTACTGTATGTCTGGAAGCACTTAATCATGCTTTACAAAAATAATGTTGGTTTGGTTTGGAAGACCAAGCGTGTGTATTCCCGTCGCACACCTGATTGGCTGGCACACCTCTCTACTCCCCCCACCCCCAAGGAGCTCATTGGCTCACAACATTCTCTACCCCTCCTCCTGCACCCACACACGTTTGTATTTCCAAACATAAACAGTGAGATGAGCTTTTCACAGAAATGTGGACTTGTTCTGAGTGCAAAATAAAGCAATTGAGAAATGCACCTTACATTTTAAGATATAAGATACTGAAATGTTTAGTGTTTTATAATTTTGTAGGCATGCAGAGCCTAATTTTATTGCACTTTTTAAATACGCTTAATTGCATGGTTGTATAAGCATATTTCTTTTGCAGATAGCAGCAGCAATAAAATATGTATAGGTGTATGAAAACCCTATACTGTATTTGTTATGGTAAACTTTTAAACCTATAATACACATAAGGTATTTTTATATTTCTGTTAAACACATTTTTATCCATTTTGAAAAAGACTGTGGCGTCACTATCATACACCATAGCATAGACAAATGGAAAAGATACACAAGCCTGCAGCCCCTTTCCAAATGTTATATGCGTGAAAGCAGAAGAAAAGACCATGTAGATTTTGTGAAAAAGTGAGGAAAAGATATTAAAGCGCTTACAGGCACATATTGCTTATTTGATCATATATCTCAAATTGATTAGCTGGCAGATAGAGGACCAATAAACCAGCCAATCATAATTGTGACTCCCAGACACGATTGCTTCCAGGTACAAGGGTTACACGAACATCTCTGCGTGTGTTGACGTCATGATTGACAGCAGGGTTGTCGGTTGATGGTGCTCAGTTTGTTTCATGTGTCTGTTTTCTAACTTCGAATTTGTTTAGTTTGTACCCTTGACGGGGTGTAGCTTATGTTGCTATGTGTGTTGTACTCTTATACCTGTTTTATAGGGTACATATGTTTATTACTGAATTGATTGTATTCATTTATATTCTGTATAGTTACAATATAGAGCCTGTACAGTTCTCACAAATCATGGTGATCATACAACATACGTTTCATTTTGTTCAGGCAGATTTAAATAATACATTTTACTGGCCGTATGCCGTTATCCAACAGCTGGAACTTCTCCACCGTGAGGCGCAGTCTCTGTCTCCACCTTCTGGACATAATAAGATAATACATCAACATCACATGAGCCACACTGGGCTGCCGGCCACATATTTTGTAAAGAAATAGGGGAAGGGGGTCGTTATTAGCCGGTGGCCTTTAAGACATAAGGCATGTACTTAAGACACATGGGCTCCTATCCTGTGGTAGAAAGCGCAGCCCTATATAAATTTTTTTTTTAAACTAATCTGTTTTAACAATGATTCCCTTTTGAGTAAGGTTTAATGTAAACACCCAATCACTCTAATGTCTGTACCGTTCAAATTGTGCTAATTTAGTTACATTAATTGAGTGAATACGGTGTCACAATGTTGGCCACATTTATTCCTGCCCATGAAACATATCAATTAATTGATACAATATACAACCTATTATCCAGATTAGACCCAACCCATTTAATCTAAAACAGATATAGGCTACCTTAATTGTTGTAATCATCAATCTACAGGCCTACGTATAGGCCACGTAACAGGTAAACAAGGAGTAGCATTTTTTTCTAAAAAAGAAGCCACATTTCACAAAGGTATTTTAAGGACTTGGAATAAATGGCACGCTGTTTATATGTGCGTGGTTTTTGCCTTTACGCAATCTTTTTCTGCCTTTGTTTTCTCTCTATCCTTCTCCTACTACTCAATTTTACGCTCCAACCCAACACGGCTCCAATTGAACTATTCCGTCCCAGTATTATTATTATTTTTATTATTTTGAGCTTTTTTCCTTATGTTTTTTTTTTTAACGCGCAAGTATCAACACCTAGGGGTGAATCTCACACATGACAACCTTTTTTACACTTGAGTGCAGTGCGCACAAGCGTTAGTACTATTATTAAAATAATAATCTTGCTTGTCCTCTTTATTGCCTATTATAGATGTTGATATGTGGTATTCTGTAATGTTATGAGTTGCAAAGGCGATACGTGATGGATTTAGATGGATCTCTGTTGCCGTTGCGAGTTATAGTGTCTGGCCTATATGCATGCATGCGTGTGCAAACTCCATATAACTATGGCAAACACACACACACAGACCTAGAGCATGTAACCTACTTTCCAAGTCCTTTATTTATCCTTTTAGATGCTTTGGGTCTACAGATGGCCTACGTCTGCGCCTGCGAAAACTAACTAGTCTAAATTTACCGAAATAAATGTAGCGAGTGGAAAATATTGCTTTGTGCGCTAAACGCTCATGCATGCAGAATTCTAAATAATAGGCTATAATTGTTGATTTTTCTTATGGTTGTATTATCAGGTTGAACAGCTTACATTGACAGTAATCATGGGAAGCGAAGCGACTTGAAAACCTTGGAAATGCGTGCAGGTTAAGTAACACGACACGCACGACACACACACGCGAGATAGCGTGGATAGCCTGGAAACCAGAACAGCGGCTCGTAAGTTTGCTACAGCTGCATGTTGCAATGTGGCGGCTGTGCGACTTAGTGGGACACTCGTGGACTAGAATAGTGCCACTTTAGAAATATAGTTGACAGCTTCTCTAGTTTGTTGGTTCCTTGACAGAATATTGGAACATTATTGTGGAGAGCTGCAGAAAGACTCGAGCTGTGAGAACGGCTGCTTGTACTGCCCCGTAGCTGTCACACCACCAGCCAGTGGCTCGGTCGGTTCTGCCCTTAGGTTCTGCCTGGCTGCAGCATCGGATACTTTAGCTAGCTAGCTAGCTGGCCTAGCAGGCTAGTAGCCTCAGCTAATCGACCAAAGTAAGTGGCTTGTAGTGTGTTACAGTATCAGCGTTATCTACTGAAATTCAAAAATACCTGTACATAATCCAACATTTGTTACCAAAATACCACAACTCATGATACGTTACGGTACACGGAACCGCGTTAGCGTGGAGATTATGGTGTGGCTACAGCTAATGTTAGATAGCGAACATAAACACTAGCAGTAATAGTAGATATCTACATAACACGATTTGCCAAGGGGCCTTATACTCTGTTTAGTGTGTACTTTAATCTGTTAATGTGTACTTCACTGTAGTGTTTTCAGTGTGGGTTAGTAAATAGTGAGCAACATACGGCGATCAGTTTATGAAAAGCTATGCACCGGTAGGCTAATTGGACCAATGCAGTCACATTGACTGCAATCTGTTGATCCCTTGAAATTCATTGACTGCCTCTTGTAATATCGGTCAAGTATATGTCTGTGTGTGTATATATATTGTGTGTGTATGTACAACCATACATACAAGGGATATAAAGTCTACACACCCCTGTTAAAATGCCAGGTTTTTGTGATGTACAAGAATGAGACAAAGATAGGTTAGAAAGGTTTTTATTTAACATTTTCCCCCTCGAAAGTTAAGTTTGATTTTCAATAGAATTGTTCACATTATAGGTCACATTAAAGGTGGAAAAAGTTATGACATGATTTATCTTTGTCTCATTCTTTTACATCACATAAACCTTGCATTTTAACAAGGGTGTGTAGACTTTTTATATCCACTGTATATATGTATCTATCTACATATCTAATATACATTATAGTTCAACAAAATAAATTAATCTGTAACTGCTCACATTTAAAGAAGCATCACCCCAAGCTTTATTTGTATAGCACATTTCAGACATGAATGTAACACAATAAAAAGTAATGCATACTAATAGTAAGAGACCACAGAACAAAATGCACAGATAATAACAAGTGAGCTAAATTTAACGCACACATTGGGTTTCCATCAATCAAGGGTTCCACTTCCTGGACATCCCGTGTCCTACAATGGATACGTGTCCCCCTGTGCACCAGAATGGGATAGCCCGAGGAGAGCCCTCGCCTACACTCATCCTTCACCTGTACACATACGACCAGGCAGGGACAGGGAGCACCCAGCTTCTGTACCCACGGGGGGACTATGTGGCTGAGGAACTGTGCATCGATGCAGCCAAATCGTGCAGTGAGTATTTGTGCTGTGTCAGGCTGCGTTTACCCCTGTATTCACACATTCATCTGTTCACTCAAGGTCCCAAAATAGGGTTATCAAGAGGCCACAGTGTAACCTAGACAAATGGGTTGGAATGTTTAACTCTCTACAGACTACATTTACAGCTGGTCTACCCGGGGTCTCCGCAACTAAGAAATTACAAGACAATTCGACTTCCTGTTGACTGATAAGGAAATCTTTCCTTAATTTGAACATCTTGGTCATTTATTTCAGTATACTCCCAAAGCATAATGAGTAGCCCTTACCATAGGTCTCATTCCCTCAGCAGCTATCTCCTCTGACGTAATGCTCAGGGTGGGAAGCTCGAATTGTAACACTTTGCCGCAAAGTAAGGTTACGGTTAGTGTCGTGTTTCGGCCTCCTGGGTGAACGTAAAAAGCGTATGGAATCGGACAAATCTCTTGATTATTTCACCGTCTCCCGACTGATCTACAACTGAGAAGACAGTTGCATAAATAAAAAAATAAAAGCGCATAATAAAATATTTGTCCGATTTAATCCTGAATATTACTTTCACCAAGAAACTACTGTTCCTAGAATTTGATGGCTGCCGTGTGAATAAGGTCTATTGACACATTGTCTCCATTCATTCACTGATGAATCAAATTGTCCAAACTTGAAAATAACTTCTGCTCTTTGTGCAACTACTACTGTCTGATGCAGGGGTGGGCAATTATTTTCACTTGGGGTCACATTGAAAACGTCAGAGAACCTTGCGGGCCACTTTACTTTGTTAACACATTTAAAAATAAAACACAAAACAGCTGACTTTGTTAATTTACATATTTATGAATATAGGAAATTCTTATTCATAATAAAATGTAACAGTTCACTTTAACTATGTTTTCTTTTAAGTAACATTCTGCAGAGCTCGTCAAGTAATTTTATGTTGTATTATTATTTTTAAAATGTTTGATGTACTGGGCGGGCCGGATAGAACGTCTCAAAGGGCCACATCCGGCCCTTTGAGACGGAAAATTTAAAACATTCTTCAAATTGCACATAGAGATGCACAGTCCATGATTTTTTTTTGAAATTCTTATTTTTTATATATATTTTTTTTAAATTTCAAATATTTTTCAAATTGCACATAGAGATGCACAGTCCATGATTTTTTGAAATTATTTTTTTATATTTTTCAGAAAATTTTAAACATTGTTCAAATTGCACATAGATATCTGACAATTGTCAGATTTTGATAACCGGTCGATCGATGCATCAGGGTGGCAGTGGGTAGAGAGGGGCGCCAGGTCATCTAGAAGCCGCTGGTTCAAAACCCCACTAACCCTTCACAAATTGTGTAGGTGTCCTTATGCAGACACATAACCCTAAAGGCCGATTATGCTTCTGCGTCAAACTACAGCTTAGGTTCAGCATGTTATGCCTCTGCACTGGTCTGTCAGCCATGCGGACCTGTGTGCGTTTACTGCGCGTGCGATTGATACAAAGCTCTACTAAATGAGGAAGTGCCATGTCTTGTTTGTTTTATTACAAATCAAGTGTAAACATTTTGAAATAAGCACACAAAAACATTTCTTTCCAACAAATCTCTACGTGTCGACACAAAATATTACTTACTGAAGACAATTTTTTGAAGCCCGACCACAAGAAAATTCCATAGAGGAGTCACACTAATGGGGTACATATGTTTTGCATGTAAAAATTTAATTTTTTCACAGCGAATCCTACTTACACAAACATTTATAATTTGCAAATAATCTGTGCTGACACAAAATAGTATTAAAACACCGCTTTTCGCTGCAAGAAAAATAAGGAAATGCCATAGGGATATCCCTGTCTTGTCATGTGCAAGTTGTAGTCTTGGTTAATAATGCTCAAGCAAGACATATAAACGTCTCTTTCCAGTCAATCTAATAATTATACCATGATTGTCAAATGTGGTATAATGCCTGTGCATGTAGGCTATGGTGTTATGGTGATACATTCCCAATTCCAAATCACTTCTCTGGCATATGTGGGCTTCCATCCACAAGACTGCTGCGTCGAATCGACGGACGGGTTGTTCCGTTTGTTACGCTGTAGCTTTGACGCAGAAGCATAAATGGGCCTTAACTGCTCCTGGTGGTTTGGTGAGTGAGTTTGTCTATCTGTCTGTCGGTCAGTTTGTCTGTTATTCAGTGGCCGGAAGGTTAGCAAAGCGCTATATAAATGCAGACCACTTGCTATAAAAGAAAAACAGTAAAATTCCAAATGGATGACCAATGTGAGGAGCAAACAGCCTCACTCCTGGCCTGCATGTTGATGTAATCGCTTGGTAGTTGTTTGATGGTAAACATAACTGACATTTTAGCCAAGCTGTCTTGACCTTTTTCTTCACCTGTACAGTACAGGAAACAAATGTCTTTCTTCTGTGGAACCCCAGGCATTCTTTGGGTGGTGTGTTTGCCCCTGCCATTAAATTATTGTCCTAAATATGGCTCAATCGTCACTATTTCAATCAACAGTGTTAAAATCAGATATTTATTAGGGCTGTCAGTCAATAATTTTTTTACCGCGATTAAACACATGCTTTATAAATACAAACATTTGCATAAAGCTGGCATATATCTTATTATCTTATTCACTTAGTCACTTCACTATCACAAAACATTGGTTACATTTTGAACAGGTAATTAATTGCTTTTTATTTTTAATTTATATGTATATTTACCGTGTGTGTTATGAGTCTGCTGTGAGCCCTAAACGTAAGACAATTGTCTATCACACAGTGATAGACAATAAAGTTTTTTGAATTGAATTTATCATTTTCCTTTTTTATCGACAGCCCTAATTGTCCTCCGTTGTGTTTGTTTGTCCCAGATGTGTCACCTCTGTACTACAGCCTTTTTGGCCTTTTCCGAGAGCGTGACCCCATGTGGTTCTCTCCAAACCACGTCTTCCACGTAGACGGAGCTTCAGAGGTCGTACACTTTAGAATACGGTAAGGGGGAGACCCTCTTCATGTCCGCCATGTCTGCTTTCAGGATTTAACTTCAGTGTGTTTGTCAGGCAAATGCCACATGTGGAGCACGACACATGTATTCATCATGACGGGAAGCACAGGTTACATACGTGTAACCGTGGTCACCATGACCTAGAACAGCTTGGTTAAACCCAGGTTACATACTTGTAACCATGGTTACCATGACCTAGAACAGCTTGGTTAAACCCAGGTTACATACTTGTAACCGTGGTCACCATGACCTAGAACAGCTGGGTTAAACCCAGGTTACATACTTGTAACCGTGGTCACCATGACCTAGAACAGCTGGGTTAAACCCAGGTTACATACT
>JAODTR010080195.1:0-14851 GCA_025399935.1 Amblyopsis rosae | reverse complement strand
TGCAAATCGAAATAAACTGGATTTTATTTACGAAATTGGTGAGTACGGGAGTACAGATGACAGATGACACTACACATAAAAAATAATTGCTATCATTTCATCTTTGCAACCTGTTTGGACAACCTCATTAATTAAATGATAACCATTTTATTCATATTTTTGGTCAACACGTTAGGGCATGGTGTTGGAAAATAGATACAAACCACATAAAAAAACGTAATGATTTTAATCAATATTTTGTCATAATACAGGCGGACCATCCATGACTGAGGACAATGCAAAGCCATAGTAACAGAATGAGCAGAAGCTCCTCACGCATTTCAGCCTGCAGTGCTTGACTTGAAGTAGCAACGGACGTTTTCTATTTTCACTATGGCACTTCGTTATTAATTAACATTGTGTGTTATTACCAATTGACTAAAGTGATAATTTACAGTTACAGTAATGTTGTAAATGTTAAAATATTTTAATAAAATGGTAATGCAAAATGTATTAAAAAAATGGAAATGAAAACGTTCCAAGAATTTTAGGGTATAATGTTCTAGCAATGTTCTAAATTAATATTTTAAGAATGTTAGATAAAACATTTTTAGAATGTTTTTTGAGAACGTTCCCATAACTTTAATAAGAACGTTCGGGGAACCATTTAAAAACTACCAGCTAAAAACATTCCTGGAACAAAGAATTGTAACATTCTCAGAACGTTCTGGGAACGTAAAATTTCTAGCTGGGATGCTGTTCAAAAATCCAGGCTGTCAATCTGTAAAACTTTGAAGTTGAAGAAACAGATATAGCCCATTAGCTTCACGCTGGGTAAACAAAATTTATATGACTGGTGTGGAGGTGTAAAATCTTCCTCTCACTGGAACTGAATCTGGGCTGCATGTTTTAAAGACCGGATACACAGAGAATGGAGACGCTCTATGGAGTGGTAGAGGATGGATCAACAAGTTTTATTACAGAACCACTCAAGTGTTTCAGTGTACTTTCTGAAGGTGACAACAACACCTTGAATATTAATACAAGGCTATAGCCAACTTTACTGCTATGCCAAACCTGAAGAGAGCTTCACTTGGCAATGAACATTTGACTGTAATAAAAAAAAGTCACATAAAGTCCCCACAAAACCAGGGGCAGGTTTATCAGTTTTGGGGTCCAAATAAAAGTTAGGTCTGTTACCAATGGTCCAATGATTTACAGTATTTACAGGTCAATCAAACTAGAGACATACTACAATACGAATACACCGTATATTAAGGGAGTATAAACCGGCAACAAATCAGTAAAGGTCAGCCGCACATTGTAGAAACAGCATGTTGCCATTCAGCCTATCCTATGCAATTAACTTTTGACTCAAACTTTTGACACTGGCACGTCACGCTCCTTACTCAAAGCCCTTTCATTCAGCTCTCACGTCATTAAGGGGAAGTGAAGCATTCTGTTGACTATGAGCATCTCCAGCTTGTTGTCGGATTCATTTATATTGCCAAAATCTTTAGAGACTTGAGTTTCCAGCCATTTAACATAATGTCTTGGCTGCTTTACTGACCTTTCCTCGTCCCTGTGTTGCTTTGCGTAATGTCTTGGCATTGTTTCAGGCACTGCTCACAGAACCGCCATAACGAAGCGCTGTTACTTTAAAAAAATTGTTTGTCATGACCATGGTGACAGAAGAAGAACAATGACACTGCAGCTTTTGCACCAAAAGTACAAATACTTAAATGTTTACACAAAATGGTAGCAACAGCAATAGCACGTTATGAAGACTAAAGGTGCTAAATGCAATCACATTAGGTTAGGATTTCTGTCCTACCACCACTCCAGTTAAAATATGTCCATTGTTTACAGAATATTACGGTAAATAATGTTGCTACACCTGGCAGGATCCCTCACATTTGAATTTATTCTGGGTTCACCTGCACATTGTGCTAAAGTATCGGTTGTTTCGAATTCAGGAGCAATCATCAACTGAATGCAAAATACTGTGCAATAACCTGTTCTATAGGTTCACTGTCAGTTTGTCACATTTATTTTTTGTCTTTTTGCATTCTTTTTTTTAGAAAATACTAGAAAGTTTTAAATTTCTCTCACTATGCACATACAGTATTTAGGCAAATTAAACTCTAAAATAATGTAATAACAAGGCTATAGTTTTATAACACAATGCATACGCAACATTTTTCAGCAATGTCCATGTGTTCAGAAGCATATTGAAGCAGCAGGTCAGAAACTCGGGCCGTACGGTTTGGCATAATGAAGTCCTTCCTTCAGTAAGTTTTTAAGTGTCATGTGTAAATCTGAGCCGGAGGTACTGGAAGTCCTAAAGAGAGGAACTCAACATCCCACAATGCAGTGTCGCAAGTCGTCCGAAGGGTGATGATTAAAAGAGAGAATGTGATTGAGCCACCTCCCTTTCAGGTAAGGTCCAACCAGATGTCAGGTCGCTTGTGGGGCTTGCAGGTGTGGACGTCCACCAAGTCTTCACAGTCATTGCACTCCACAGCGCAGCACCACTTGAACTTGCACTCACACTTGGAGACGTGCTTGACACGCATGGTGTCATAGCCTCGCCCACAACACATGACTTCACAGCCGTCTGTGCCTCTGGAGGACTTGTTGCACAGTCTGCCTGCTGTACCCAGGGAGCCTGTGAAGTGAAGATAAAAAGTATTTTATTTATGCTATGCAGGTAATTTAACAGTTCTCTACAGTATAACACAACCAGGCAATGTATCTTTAAAGACCCCTTCTCTGTTAAAATATTTCATGATAAGCTTATAGAATTCAAAACACAGGCGCGTGTTCAGGTGTGAGGTCAGATGCATGGCGTGTAAGTAAATATCACAGTGACCAAAGATGGGGTTTAAAATAACCTTATGGTGTGAATTCCAACAGAGATTAGTGGAAAGAGGGCCACCTATGGACAGAGCTAGGACTTCTCTTTCCTGTGAACACACCTTCGTTATTCCTCAATTATCAGCCTGAACTAAACCTCCCTAATTAGAGGACAGGCATAGATTACATTAATAAAATCTGCACATATACTGTACACATTCCAATCCAGGCTACAATAACTACCCCTTTATAGCAACTTCCAATTAATCTCCTTCATGCTCTACCGAAAGGGATTGCACAGAACCAGGAAGAGCCTATTAAGGCATAAGCAAACACCGGGGTAATTAAGGGAGGTGTTAGAGGTCAAATAATTTAATGTTAAGCTTTGAAGGAATGCAAGCCTTCAACAAATTAAGCTTATCACAGATGTATTCCCACAGATTTGGTGAAAGAAATCAATCCTGTCTACCATAACATGTATTGTCTCCCTTTAGTGTCCTTAAGCATTGTTGTGTCGTCATGCAAAAGCAGGGTTCACAGGGTGTGAAACGATTGGCGATATCTGCTGCATGTACATTCAACAAAACGAGCGTGTTATCAAGCCTCTAGCCCACCTGCAGTACGATCCATTAGGCAGTAATCTGGTGAGCTCTCAACGTAAACCAGCTCATTCTTGGTGCTGCCCCTGACGTCCAGGTCAGCCATCGTGAAGCCTGTGCCATCCTGGTTCATGGTCACCTCGATGGCAGTGTTGTACTTCTTGCGCAGGTAGTCCCCAGTTCTCCTGAAGTCAGACATGGCTAGCCAGCAGGTTCTCAGTGCACAGGAGCCGCTCACACCGTGGCACTTGCACTCCAGCTTCATAAAGCGCTTCACTGCCTATAACAGAGGTAAGTGGTGACAGGGTGTTAATGTGTATGTCCCATGTCATCTCTCCATCTCTATCCAGCCATCCACCCATTCACTTTCACTGTTTCTTCCTGCTCCATGTCATCAGACCACTACTTTGCCAGCTCCATTGTTGGTAAAAGTGTTGCGAATGAACATGTATAAATGTTTGAATTTATTGCTTTGATTGCATTGTTTTGGGTTTTCTGCTGTTTTGCTAATGGTGTGATACTCCCATAAAGGTTGTGCGAAGCAAACAGTCTTGTGTGTTACATCTAACAGTCTGTCGGACAGGGTACGCACGTACTCTATATGTTGACATCACACACAAGACACTGTTTGGCTTTGACATGATTGCTGGAAAACAGTCTAAAAACACACTTCCCTTTATCGAAGGTGTCGCCAAAATACAACTCTGAATTTCAGGGTCAACACTTCAGTGTCAGCCAAAACAAATCCCCCAGAGGATTTCATCCTCACATATTGTTCTGAAATTGATTTGTGGAGTTTTGGTGGAATGAAAACCTTTGTGGTACTTAATTGTATACCGCTAATAAAGACAAAATAGAGGAATTTATCTACAGGACAATTTCTGGAAAAATGGTTACTCCCTTATGCTAAGGACATTTTTACCATTAACATACAGTACATCGACCTCTAAAGTCCATATTGCTGCTCACCATTCGTCCACAACGGTTGTTGTGCAGGTTCATCAGTGCGCGAGCATCCTTCACCATCCCCTCCCTGGCATCCACAAACGCCTTGGCGAACTTGATGCCATAGTATATGTTGTCGCTACAGCCTCCCCAGTCAAAATCGCCCCTTTGATCACTGGCCTTTCCACGTTTTTGGTCATCACAACTGCAGATCTTAAGGTCACCTTGACTGCAGGCCCTGGTAATGGCATATACCACTCCTGCTGAAGAGATGGCATACACGAACGCTGCCTCGCGGCTACCTGTGTAGAGAAGGGAGACAGACGAAACAATTAGCTAATATTATTCTAACATTTCTACGCTAACGTATATATTGGCCAGAGGGGGGGCAGTACAGAGGTAAAATGTGTCACTCTACTTATATATATATATATATATATATATATATATGCACCAGGACACAATAATGGGAAGTGTGCTTATCCTCTTACATCGTCCAACTGCATTCCTTAGATTATCATCCAAACAATACACTGTGAGTGATGTTCGAGTTCATAGTGATTGGAGACAAAATGCTAATTCTACTTAATTAAAATTAAACTACACAACATACAGAAGTAACCTGCCCAAAATCAGAGGGTTTAAAAACATGTGAAATGACACTAGTAATGACACACGTACACACTAGGCCTACTACTTTAAAACTGGTGTGTTGCTTTCTCACATCTTCTGATGTGTTGTTATCTCTTTTATAGTCCTGGCTGTAGGTGCACAGAAATAACTCCATTTATGGTGGATGGTCATATATAAGTAAGATGTCAACTACAGTATAACATAATAGTCCAGCCGACTCTCCTTTCCCCTATTCATTTGCACAGATGGCAGCTTACTCGGTCACATTGTTTTCATTTCTGCGGAGACGCAATTTTGGGGGTTATTTGGTCTGGTTTTTCCACCCACCTCCCATTCTCATGCATGTTCGTGTATTGAGTCAGAACACAGCCGATATGTCAGGAAATATGTCTTTGTCTTGCTGCCAGAACATCTACCCAAATATTTACATCTCCTATTACTGTTTATATATTGCCTGTGTGGATCTCTCAATCTGCTACTTGTTTTCAGAGGACATCTACTTTCCCAATCTTCGCTTCTTCTCGAGAAAGTGAAACCACTGTGTGTTTTATCCATGCTTCCTCTCTCCGTCTCTACTCTGGGGTAAAGTTCAGATGGAAGGTCAAAGTTGAATTAACGAGACTCCTTGGAAATGCATGGTTTTAGCCAAAATGTGTCCCTCTCTCTCCTAATGATGCAGAATGCAGTCAATACATATGAACCCAAGACTAGCATGATGTATACAGACGCCTCCATCTTACACACACACACACACACACACACATTGTGCAAACTCACTTCGCAGCATGATCCTGCCAAACACAGTGTGGTCTCGCTCCATTGTGCTACAGTTCCAGCGGTGGTGTCTGAACTGATACTGGCATTCTTTGATCCATTCCTGGGCTCCCTCTCCTATGGACTGCATCAGGTCTGGGTGCCTCTGGCACAGCTGACGCTGTTGGTTCACCAGGCCTGGAATGTTGTCACAGATCACCCGGGCACCTAGGGCTCCGATGTACCTGTGGGTACGGGGTCAGATGAGATGACACAACTTTACAGTTACTGTACAATGAGACAAGTGTGAAACTTGGTTAATACACATTATATTTTTAGTACCATTTTCAATCTGTACTGTAATTTCTAACGTTAATTATCTTTACTCTATCGGATTCATCTCTGTTTGAATTATATGGGATGGAAGCTAAATTTAAATTTACCTATTTAGATTTTATGTTTCATTTTATTTTATTTGAGAACCAACTGAATAGCAAACTTGGTCAAAAATGTGCATGTTGATTTCGACTTTGACTTTAAAATATATTAAATAAATCATGCAAAATTAGCAGAACGTCAATTTTCTTCAGAAGTAATCAATTTCTATATTTAAACTGAGAAATGGATCACATGGTGGTATAACATTGCAAGGACATATGATTGCACTGAACTTCTCTCTTAAGCCTGCACTGTCCACTCTACATCCGGATATCATTATAGTCCCTAATCGCAGCCACTTTTTTAATGTCGCCAGGTCACTGAGGGAGAAACAGTCATAGCATTTTTCCACTCCCGTTATGGCTGTCCCACTGCCATTCTCAAAGCAAACACGTTATGTGTGTTTAATGTGTGTTTTACATACCAGCTGTGCCAAAATACCCCTATCTGTCTCTAAGAAGTGCGTGTGTGTATATGTGTGTGTCTCTGTGTGTGTGTGTGTGTGTGTGTGTCTCTCTGCGTGCGTGTGTGTGTGTGTGTGTGTGTGCGCGCGCGTGTGTATGCGTGCATGACTGTGAGAGGGAAAGAGAAATAGTATCCAATACTACAAAAATCCAATACTACAACAATACGTTTCAATAACAATTTGTTTAAATAACAATTGTATTAACATTTACATGTGTTTTTTATTTCTAAGTTTATAGAATTTTATTTCCAGCTTTAGGCTACGTTACCTAAATAGACAATATTGTTAGAATAACAACTATTATAACAATATAGGCTAAACATTTAGATGCAAACCAGACAATGTTGCCTGGTTTTGTAGACCTGAAATCGTCTGAAAGTCTGATAGATGATCCAAGGAAGGACCAATAACCAGTAACGCTACATGTTAATGTCAAAATGTGACGAGATACTTGAAAATAACAGTTTCGCCAGTGGGGAACTATAAGATTAAGAGCTATCTCGTTATCTAATTATGTTTTTTGATTTTGAACACTTAAAAACTAGTTTATTAACACCATCTGCACCTGCCGAGATAGATATGTTTCGTTTCTCTAAGTCACATAGTACAGTTGTTTATATTTAGATGTATAACAGCTTTCACATTTATTTTATTAAGTAATTATCAGATGAAGATTGGTAGCCACTTAAAAGCCTACAAACATTTTATTAGGCAACTTAAAATAATTTGCGCAAATGATCTGCTGCAGCCTATTGCATGCACTAAATAATCTCAACATCAGCCAATTTACTCCAAAGAACTCACCACCACGACGAGTCCACTCTTGGCGTGGCCAACAGCAGGAGCAAAATCAAGGTGAAATATATCCTAGCGGTGTGTTTAAGGTGATGTCGACTAACCGTGCCGTTTCGGGATACACGTCTGACACAAGTCCCACTGCTGTATGATAAGCACCGATATTGTATCAAAGATAACATGTTTTTTGCCTTCATGTGTTACCAAAAGAAACGAAAGTCCTTTACCACTGTCCACCGTCCATCACTGGCAAATAGTAAAGTACTTTGTTGTTTATCCTCCATCAGTTAACCATTGGCAGTTAATCGATTCCATGCAGATATTCTGTAAAAAGCCTACATCCACAATCTTTTCCCGACTGTCCAATATTGTGAATATGATTACAACAATCTTTTAAACATCAGTCAATGCAATAATCTTCTCTGATTTCTTTGATGTTCCACACACTTATAAAATCAGTACAAGCACCATATATTTCCTTTCAATTGTCCCATATAGACCACTCACACAGTTTACAAAAGTTCAGTATTGAGGAACGTTTGAATTTCGCTTTTCTTTCATATAAATCCAGACTCTTTGGTATGGCCCGACAACATCCGAAGATGATGCAGATACTGTAGTATGCGCACCTTCCTTTCCAAATCCGGGAAGTGAAGATGCGACTCGAGCGCTGCGCGTCAGCTGTGCGTGCCCCTTTGTCAGATACAAAATAGCGGTATGCAGACCTATAGACGACGAGCGAGCGTCTGTGTATATATAGACCGATGGAAAGTAGCAGGCTAGGTCCTGTGATGAAGGCTACTGCTATAAATCAACACATCGAACTTCTTCACCTTTGGAACTTCCGATGCTGTCCTTGGCGCGACCGTTTTTGCAAGAGGACTGTCCTGTGTAATAATGAAAATGCTTCTTATTATATAATAAAAGCCTCTATTTATGAATATAACAACGGTGCCTGTTATTAACTGTTTCCCTGTTATAATTTCAGACAAAGCACCATTACTCCCAAGAACCCAAGAACACAAATATGAATATATTAATAATAGCCTTATTTTACATTTATAGACAACAGGATGCATGTTGACAAAAACTATGCCTTTCTGACTTTGGTGTGTGTGTGTGTGTGTGTGTGTGTGTGTGTGTGTGTGTGTATAAAACGTTTGAATGGCTATAGTTTTTTATAGTGACTCATCATTCTGGTACTGTCTCACCTACTGAGATGCTAATCCCCAGGGACAATTTATGTTTGGTAATTCGTTTTATTGAAACACCCCCACAATTCCAAATGTGATTTCATACATGTTATAACATTTCAATAATAATTGATTGTGGAGTCACATAACCTTGTATAGTGTAGGTTCCACAAATATAAAGGCATGCCAATATATTTTAATCATGGAGGATTTGCCTATTTTTATTCCTGACTATGTTGGTTTTTAGTGAGGGTGATACGAATAAGATAGTACACACATGCAGCTAACACGATGTATGCGGTCACCAACTTCAACACTCATTTGTGATACACGTCAAACTCATACATCACTTGGAAATCCAAATTTCTTTTGTATACATTTTTATCCCTGAGCAGAAATACACCTCTATTACTACCTCAATATGGACAGTACATTATTTACATAACATTATATAGCCTATTAGAACATTATATGTGTGTTATGTGTTTCTCATATTTTCTACAGGCCTTATTTCATACATTTAGGGCTCCTATAAAAATGGCCAATGCACCACCACCCGTAAGATTCAGGTTTAACATGCAGACTGTCAATCTGGGTCCACCTCAAGCCAAATGTAATGTATGCCGAAACATAGGCCCATATGTCAAGGACACGTCTGGCACATACAGTAATGCCAGTTTACCCAGAGTTGTTTTACAATAGATGCAGTGATATGCCACTTGGCAGACAGACTATATGTTTTGCATGAAGATATGGTATAGATACATATCAATGGCAACTAGTCACAGACTAATGGTTAAAATAAAATAGGCTGCAAAAAATACTACAAATGAAACACTAAATAATACAATCGGTAAATTCACAGGATATGGAAAATTACTTTGAATCCACATCCAAAATACATATTTTTAATTCACTTTCAGTTTTGTAATTGTTTTAAAAATGTGTTAAATAGTTTTTTTATTTAAACATGCACACACTATAGGCTATAGCCACCTACTGGCACAGGTCACACATTACAGGAGAAGACGCAACAAAGCATTTCTATTACAAAGTTTATGTCTACATTCTCAGCCTGTGCTTTTTCTACCCCCCTGCGCGCACAAACACACATGCACACCCACACACACACACGCGCACACACACACACAGAACCCAGCTGCTCGTCCTTCAGTTGTATCATAACTGGATATGGAGAGACACCCTGAGCTTTCTTTACCCTGGGACAAGCTATGGATTTTACAGTGACAACTCTATAACAAATTGCTTTACGGGGAGCAGGTGACAGTGGTGAGAACACCCGTCGCTTTGGCCAGCACTTTGTATTCCCTTCTCAGTGCAAGCCAACTCCAGCTGTGATACGTATGGGGCTCAACACTGGGGGTTGGGGGGCTTCTATTCTGGGTCTGTCTCATGGCCTGGGCTAATTTAGACGTGAAGAAGAGTAGAGTAAAGAGGAGGTGATTGTCTGCGGAGACAGTGGGGTATGGGGGTGGGAGGGCAAGGGAAGTGCTAAAAGGCAGATGACCGCTGAGGTATCTGGGATGACAACACGCTTGTGGAACTTCACCCTGCGTGTCACTTCCTGTTATACAGATACTCTCTTACTCAATAAGTAGATGAGCCCAACGGCGTTACGAGAAACACATGAAAATTACTGATTTGTGGATTCAGGGGTGAAACAAGTGTGTGTGTATGTATGTGTATGTGGGCGGGTGAGGGGGGAAAGGGGGGGGAATTCTGCCATTATTGTAAATCATTAGTCACGCCATCTCCTCTGTGACCTCTCTACACATTACAGGCCAATATGTGTGCCATTACTGTGTTTCATAAAGCACCTAGCCAGTAATATGCTTGGAAATATGGCAGCAGCAGAAATCGTTTTCTTTAGCATAGAAACCAGGGCTACAGAGCAATGTTTTCATGGCCACAGGCCCATAAAAAGTTATTACCCCTTGTCATGTGGTATCCTCGCAAAAATTCAGCCATGACTCATTTTGGAGTAGAAGCCACAGAGCAAAATTCAACTTAGATATCGTTAGAAGCTCAGTCTGGTTGATTATCGTGACGTCAAATCAGAATGGATATGCAAGACATGAAAGCTTTGTAAAGAGGCCTTAGTTATAGCAAAGTAACCACACACATGCCCTACTTGTGCCAATATTAAAATCCTACATGTTTTCCTCATCTCTCCTAGTCTGTAGGCTACAATAATGCATGCACATGTGTGTGTGCGTGTGCGTGTGTGTGTGAGAGAGAGGCTGTGCGTGAGGTGTGCTTTGAATTTACATCCAAACACGACAACTTTTACAACAAGTAGTTGCTCTCAGCTGGGGGATTGCACGGTGATGGGGTGATACTGTACCTGAACACTAGGTACAGTATTAAGTATGCACACCACATATGAAATACTTTTCTCAAAATGAGACGTTTATAAATAAAGGCGCCAGATCTTGCACACTACCAGTAGCACTTACTCGGGGTAAGGTAAAGGTAAAGGTGCTTTAATTGTCACATACATGTCACACATGTAGCGAAATGTGCTCTCTGCATATAACCCATCCCTCAAGGGAGCAGTGGGCCCCAATAATGTGGGGGCCCAACTCCAGATATGTGTCAGTGTCTCTGGTCAATGGCACTGACAGGAGAGAGTGAACCTGATGTGTTTTTTGGGGGGTAGGAGCAGGTTAAGGGGGTGTTGTTTGTTTCCATGTGAAATGTAGGCTGTAAAGCCCCTTGAGACTGCAATGTGATTAAGGGCTACAGTATGTAAATAAACTTGACTTGGATTCACTTTCACAGCACAGGGATACACTGGCCACTATACACTGCTCTACCTTACACTGTATTTGCTGTCACAGCAGCCATGACACGATCCCTCACAGCTCATCATCTGAGCGGGTGTTTACAGTGCTGGACAGTGGAGGGGCTATGATGGAGAGCTTGGCACGTCTGTGTCAGCTATGGGGTGCAGAGCTGCCGTCCCACACTGGAATGTTAATTAGGCGAGTGGAGGAGAAATGACCAGTCCTGCCAGAAGCCAGGTGGTGGGTATGGTGTGAGAGACAGGCAGCATAAGGTCAGTCAATGTGGGATGCGGAAAAGTCTTGTCTTATTGGGTGACGAATACATTTGTTTGTGTGTGTAATGATAAGACAATTAGCTGACCTTTCAATGGATCCAGGTCTTTAAACTAACAAATGCAAAATTGTCTATTATTGCTATCTTATCCTGGGCACCTCCCTAGGGAGGTGTCCCAGGCACGTCCAGCTGGGAGGAGGCCTCGAGGAAGACACAGGACTAGGTGGAGAGATGATATCTCTACACTGGCCTGGGAACGCCTCGGGATCCCCCAGTCAGAACTTGCTAATGTGGCTCGGGAAAGGGAAGTTTGGTGTCCCCTGCTGGAGCTGCTGCCCCTGTGACCAGATTATGGATAAGCGGATGAGGATGGATGGATGCCATCTTATTTTATTTACTTTCCCCTCCCTACTGCCTAATAACTAAATAACTATGACCCCCCTAGTGGTAACATAGCAAACTTGCAACTGCAAGAGACATATCTGATCAAATTAGCACCCACTAGTGAAACAATTATGTTCCTACAATTGAAACGAATGAGCAAAATAACAGCCTAACAGTAAAAGTTGTTTTTATTACAATTACTACTGTATCTATACTAGCCCACATTCAATGTATATTGTAGTAGCATGATCACTTAATAGGTTAGCATTGAATAGTGCAGGAAATTGAAATTTGCAGTTTTATTCACATACATTGCACACTGTTGTTCTGTTTAATTCCCAAACAACTGCACTGGCAGTGTCAGATATTCACAGAACCAATGTCCTATATAGCATACACAAGGATCAATATACAGTAGTATCTTATGTCTTAAGCATCTGATTTGTCTTTTAACTTCTAAATGAAAGAGAGTCTTAACATACCTCACTAATAAACGAGACAGTAAGAAACTAATAAAAAATAGATTATAATAAATGTGTACATGTATAACCGAAACAAGGTTAAAGAATACACTATACATTCTTAGAAAAGATAGCTGAAACACTCAGTGACGAAAATGTACATTGGTCAACATATTTGAGTTTATGATGAAGGTATGATTTAGAGCAGAGGTTAATAGTTTGATTAGAATTTGCCAGGGATTTATGGTAATGTAAATGGACTGCATATAGCGCTTCTCTAACATTCCGGCCACTCAAAGCACTGTACAGGATTGCCTCAAATTCACACACACATTCATGATGGTGATTGCTGCCATGCAAGGTGCGAATAACCACCGGGAGCAGTTAGGGTTACGTGTCTTGCTCAAGGACACCCCGACACTTGGTGAGGAGTTAGCCGGGATCAAACCAGTGACTTATGGATCACCTGTAATCCCGCTATACCCACTGCGCCACTGTCACCCCTTTATAAGCCCCCCATCAAATAAACCTAAATATGAATAAGAAACCTGTCAATCACTCAGTAGAGTATGACCTGCACATTCACAGATCATCCTATGATGTAGAAACTGTTGCTTTTGCAACACAATAGAGAGCCTAAGTCACTTCCACATTATGGGACCTTAGTTCGAAAAAAATATGCATGCTAGTCAATGGAGAGAACATTATTATTTTTTGATCCCGTTGAATTGTGACACAAAGTACACATGTTGATGTTTGTCTACTGTACAAGTCGAAGTAAGCAATGCTTTCTTGTGGGTTTTGGCAACATGTTGTGCGAGACGAATGCTGTAGTTCACTGAGCGGTTACACACAAAACAATATATTACTTTATAGTTTCACAACAAACTGCGACGTTCTTGACTTGAGCAATTTCTTTTAAATAGACAAACAAATGTGTACTTCGTGATACAATTAAAAAGGGATTAAAAAATAATTTTATTCTCGCCGTTGACTACCATACACCATTTTTTGTCCAAACCAAGTTCCCATGATGCGGAAGTGACTTAGACTCTCTATACACACCATAAAGCATAATGCACGAGCAATTATAAAAGTGACAATTTAAAAAAGAAATAAAAGAAATAAATACCACTGCTGAAATATGACTCCCCACTGCAGGACAATATACAACAAGCAGCATGATGATAAATGGATGACACCTGTTGAGCTCCAGGCAGCCTGACTACCCGACGGAGATGCTAATGGCGCAGTTAGCTGGAAGAAAAGCCCACCAGGTCCAGTTCTTTGACTCCGTCTTGACTGGAGGTGAGGCCGCAGCTTCCAGGCAGCCCGCCCTCTGGGAAGTGGCTCGCGCGCTCCCTGTGCACCGGGGCCGGCGAGGCTGGTGCCTGGGCCAGACCGGGCTTCTTCGGGGGGATGGGCGGCGGGTTGCCCCTCTCCGCCCTGGGGATGGTGGGTGAGCGCACGCCTTGGGGAAGAGCTCCGCACAAGGCCCTCCCCATGTTGGGAGACAGAGGGGCCACCAGGTGGCGGTAGTCTGTCCCAAATGGCGAGCAGCTGCTGCTGCTAGCAGTGGAGGAAGAGCAGGGGGGCTTTGCCCCGGTGAAGCGGGACAGCACCTGGGTGACTGTGCTGCGGGCCAGCTGCTTGACCGGGCTGGCCTCTGTGGGGGCGCTGGGGGCCGGAGCAGGAGGAGGAGAAGGAGGTGGAGCAGGAGCAGGAGCAGGAGGCTGGTCTTGAGGGGCGTGGGGAGCTACAGCAGGCTGGCAGCTCTGGGGCTCCGCTGGATCCATCGACACCTGGAACTTGTGACGCGCAGCGTGGAACCGCTGGTTGATGCCGGCCTGGTAGGACGTCTGGTAGCTCCCGGCGCCGCCCGCCACCCGCCTGGCCAGGGCGGGGGAGGAGCAAGGGGAGGGCGCAGGTGCCTCCGCGGTGGACCAATGGCCGTTGAGTTTGTGTGGGAGACCTCCTTCCTCATCCAGGTCGGCCGTATTGGCCTCTGTTCTGGTCTTTGATAGAGGAACCTTCTTGAAGACCTCCTCCTTCACTAAAGCAGTGTCTTCTTCCTTCACCTCCAGCCTACGCCTCAGCTCCTCCACCTGACAAGACAAGGAGATGTGAACATGGACTGTCACTGGACTGCATGTTTATAGAACATTTCCCAACCTACTGGCACGCGCGCACGCGCACGCACGCACACACACACACACACACACACACACACACACACACACACACACACACACACACACACACACACAC